>JAZGTJ010008424.1:0-21036 GCA_036877575.1 Botia almorhae
AAAACCTGAGCCCTGTGTATAGCACTTATTCACTGTTGTCCCTTATTGTAATCGAAGTTGCTTCCTGTCCTGATTTGTAAGTCGCTTTGGATAAAAGCGTCAGCTAAATGACTAAATGTAAATGTAATGTAAAGAACATGCAGTTATACAAGATTTCTGCAGTACTACATCCAGCCTTACCGTCCATGTCGGAGTTCATGGTGAAAGACTCTTCGTTTATGTAATGCAGGGCTGCGACGCGGTATGCAAAGCCTGGTCGAAATAAAAAAAAATAAAATTTACGTAATGTTTTGATCATAACCTGGCGGCATTTTAAACAGCATGGCTAGCTGCTACATTTGATTAAAGTGCATTGTAATAAAATTAAAACGGTAATCAACAGTGTATTGTTTTTTATTATTATTTCCAGACTATTTCAGTTATATATTGTGTATTTTAGTTAGAGTAACGTGCAGAGTAAAGCGTCAAATATTGCATGTTGTTGTAAATCAGCTGTTAGCGGGTTTAGCTGCAGTTAGCTGACACACAGCTGATTAGGTAGACAAACCAATACACGCCTATTGCTGTCCTATCAAAATCACAGTAAGTTTTAAAGTAAAAGTAAACTATATAAACGTACGGATTATAAAAGGTTATAGCTTAGCCTCTGAAATGCAATATTAGACCGCTTCGAAAGATGCTACTGCAACACAGCGCAATCCTCCAGATTTCGTTTTACGTCATGATCTACGCACCCTTTACATGCCACGAGCTGGAGAATAGTATTTGTATTAATAGCATGTAACTAAAAATAAATCTGCAACATACACACATTGTTGTTATTTGTTCTTTTGACGCATTTCCTCCTATTTTAATCGCCAGACTTTTTTAAATAAAACATTTATTGCAAAATACATTCTAAGTCAAAACGGGATAGAAGCATGAAAGGAACCTATTTACATTTACCATTTTTTAAATACGGTATAAAGCTGGTAAAATACATAAATGGATGGAAAGTAAAACACAACATGTAAAAATGCCCATTTCAACCATAAGATCAAAGATATAAAATGAGTGCTTCCATTCTGTTAAGGGACAGAGCAAAAAAAAAAGTGTCATCTAAAATACCTTAGAATGTTTTGATAATAACAACATCATATTAATAATTAACAACAAACTTCTTTACATGTCCTTGTTCTCAAAAAAAGAAAGAAAATTCACAACCTGTTATGGACCCTGTACAATCTAACCTCTTAAAGCTCGTATAGCCAGACTTTTAACAAAAATAGTTGTATTAAAACATTCTTGGAGTTGAAACAGACCTGCCTGCTATGTTGCTTAGTATTTGTGTATATTATCATCTGATACATTTTACATAATAATTATCCCAGACAGTTAATAATTCCAAAAGACCAATAGATTATTTCAACATTTAGTTCATTTTAGCAATAGTTTCAAATATCACTGTCATTGGCTTAAGTGTGCTTTGCTTTAAAGTTAAAGGTTTGTGAACAGATTAGCAATGAGATTTATAGCACATCATGTGGTAAGATGCGTATCAAATCTTTGTCCACAGTGTATTAAAGGGACAGTTCTCACATTCATGTTGTTCCCATCCTGTATAACCTTTTTTTCATGGAACACAATAGGAGGCATAATGTATAACATCAGTGACTATTTAAGTGATTATTCTATTTATTTAAATCCCTATTTATTTAAAATGTATAGACAAAAATAGCCCTGATTAACATTCCTTGAAGATTTTCCCCTTCTGTATTTCACAAAATAGAAAACGTAATACATTTGGAACAACATAGGAGTGAGTAAATAATTGCTGATGATTTTTAACTGATGAATCAAACTACCATTTGAACTGAGAATTATGAAGCATAAATCTTGTAGTAGCTGCAGGTTTGACTAGTAAAGGTCTAGTATTATGTAAGGGTATAAATTAGAGCAGCACGAAATGAATAAATGTGTGTCTGTATAGTGAAAAACATCAACCATTATAAGGACACTGGTGCTGCTTTAGTTGTTCGGTGTCACTAAAAGTCTGGTTGCACTGAGAGCAGTGATTGGAGTTCCGCTCAGCTCGTTCTCCAATGTGGATCTGTTGATGCCGTTTCAGGTACTCCACTCGACTGAATCGTTTCCCACACGTACTGCACTCATATGGCCTTTCGCCTGTGTGGATGCGCTGGTGCCTCTCTAGGTTGCCAAGACGACTGAAGCTGCGGCCACACTGTGGGCACCTGTGGGGACGCTCACCTGTGTGAACCAGCTGGTGGCGCTCGAGGGACCGTGAGTGTGTAAAGCGCTTTCCGCAAAGTTCGCAGCGATGCGGCTGTTCTCCAACCTGTATGCATTCGTGGCTCTTAAGGCTCCAGGCATGGCTGAATGCTCTCCCACAAGTAGAGCACTGATAGGGCCGGTCCTCGGCCACAGGGCACGAATGCTCTGCCAGATCAGAGGCAGAATTAAAGCCACTGCCACACCGTGGGCAGAAGTGCAGGATGTCCCCACAATCTCCTCCTGAGCCCTCTTCCTCTTGCTTGTTTGTTGGGGCTGATGGGAGTTGTAGTTCAGGAGGATCTGTTCTATGCGATGAGGTCGACACACCCTGCTGAGAGCTGCACAGACCATCCAGTCCGATGAACGCAACCCCAGATCCACATACCTCACGAGAGGGGCTACCCAGGCAAGGGTCAGCCTCCTCTCTTTCACGCTCAGCTTTGAGTGCAGTTTCTAGTCCACTAAGCTCATCTCCACTGGTCATTTGTTCCTCCGATAGAGGGGGCTGATCCTCCCACACTTCAGCTGCAGCAGATTCAGGACAAGCAGAGGCAGGGTCCACCTTTCCTGCAGACATAAGCAGACATGTATACTAATCTTTTGCTCATTAAAAAATAAATACACCCAAGTAAAATTATATACTCACTCTCATGTCGTTTCAAACTGGTATGCTGTTGTTTTTTTCTGTGAAACACAAAAGGAGAGACCTAAGAATGTACATGCTCTTTTTTCCAAACAATGATATTTCATAGTGACCTTGTTGTATGACTTCAGAGGACTTAAAATATAATGCAAGAAAAATATGCCAAAATGGACTCTCTATAATGATTGCATTTTTTTTTTGCATTATATTTTAAGTCCTCTGAAGTCATACAACAATGTGAGAAACATACTGGGAATGTAAGGTACAAGTCCTATAAACTACTTTTTAATGTGCTTAAAAGCCATGGTCATGGACAGATTATCACAGTATAGAAATGAAAGAGCATGTACATTTCGCCTTTTGTGTTCCATGAAAAAAACAGCCTGTGGGTTTGAATTGACATAAGCGCAAGTAAACGACAGAATATTTGAGTAAACTATTTCTTTAACAGGTTGTGCTTACAATCACATAATAATAAAATAATGCCGGCTCACCGTGGGTGGGACTGGATGTGCGAGGGCTGGTTTCACTTTGGTTCATCTGTAGAGCCTCTTGCAACAGCCTCAGCGAGTCTGGCCTGTAGCTTTCCACCTTCATCCATCATCCCACAGCAGCAGAATAAAATGAGAACAAGGTGTGAAAATCAATTTTTTATAAAGATTTTGTGCCTTGTTAACACCCGCATTTAGTGCAGAGAGCCTTAAATAAATGTGTAAACAGGGTCTTATAGTAATCTTAATAAAAAAAACATGCCATCTAAATAACAAGCTCTCAATGTAGAGAGACTAACAGCATGATCATAACTAAAAATGTGGATTACAATTACTATAACTGTTGTCAGCAATAATGGGTTTAAATGGTTCCCTTTGGTGCAAAGTCTGTGATTGTAAAGAACTTTGAAATCAGTTTAAGTTTGCAGAATAAGGTTTTTCTATTAAGCTTCTCCTTGTTCAGTTGTATGACTAAATAGTCCCTCCCTTGTGTCCACAGCCTTATGCATCTCTTCTCTCCCCCTTCACTCCCTGAAGCTGTTTCCTCACATCTGATTGGCTGTTCACCTCCTCTTTAATGCTGGTCACCTCCTTCCTCTCCCCAGAAACACGTATCTTTTCCTCCTCCTCCCCCCCTCCACCTTCTCCAGTTGGCAGATGGACATGGAACATGTCCCTCCTCTCATCCCTCGCTCCTGCAGTCCCCTCCCACGCATCACCACTCCACTCCTTCCCCTGCTTGCCTCCTGAGAGAGAGAAGAGGAAGGGAGGGGGAAGAGGAGAGAGAGGAGAACGGGAGGGGGAGGGAGGAATGGAAAAAAGGAGGAGAACCCTGAAACTAAGGAGCAGGTCGCCATTATGGTTTCTCCATTTTGACTGCCAACAATGCACGACAAAACAACAACACCCAATGAACCCGAGATGGCCATTGCCTTACTTTGGAGATCCAGTCTGCGCGTCTTGCGCACGGTGTCGTCTGTGCCAAGCAGACCAGCAGCGCGCCGACTGGCCGCCCAACCCATGCCATATTTCCGTTCATTTCTTAGCTTATTCTCAGTCAGTCTCAGTCTTAATTTTAACGCTTCGTTTTCTTTTCGGTTCAGTGAGATTTCCACCAGGTAGTCGTTCACGGTGTCCTGGAAGAGTTTGGTGATCTCGCACACCGATGCGCGAACCAAACTATCCATGACAGCGGTCAGGTGCGCTTGAAAGGTCTTCACAGATTCCGCCATGGTTTTGTAAGCGTTTGATTGCACGCATACACGGTGCGAATTAGATATTACAATTAGTTTAGTTTTTTTAACTAAACTATTTGATAAGATATCACTTTAGTAACAAATTATTCATATGCTATACTTCAGACAAACTTTATGCCCTGGTCATTCTCACGGCTCAAAACGAATTTATATAGCAATGTGGTAAAATAATCTAACATCAACCGTTAAAGAATGATGGCATCGGCTGTCACCCAAAGTAGCCCAACTTTGCACACAGCCAATGAATCAGACCCTGTACAATCTAACCTCTTAAAGCTCGCAACCTTAAAATTCAAACCCTCAAAAGATTAAGATTATTCCAACAGATCCTTCACCAGCGACGATATAATCCTCTTTAAATAGATCCGTGATTATGTTTTACGAATCTTAACGCATTATTAGCCACAGAAATCTCATCGAGTCTCGACCACCCCTCTCAACTCAAGAGCTTTTAATTCTCGCCTACAATATTATTTCCGGATGTCGCATTCTACGCATGCGCGGGGACTACCGTAATTATCCGAATAAGGCCATCGAGAAATATAACGGGGTCAGGTTTTGGCTGATTAACGTGGCCTAATAGCCCCTACTGGTAAATGCTGTAACTAGAACCTTGTGCAATTAAAGTATCTTGTTTAATTGACTTTCTGTGCGTATTTTTGCCAGCAACGTATGGGAAATAAATATTTCCTTAGATTTTTACAATTGCCACTTTATATGGCTTATAACACAGCAAAATAGACAAATCACATATCTTTCATTGTCATGTCACCAACAGCACACGTGCAGTGGTAAGTGATGTTCTGAGTGCGCGTTCAAGACTGAAAACAATTATAAAGTTGCAAGATATACAATAGATTAATAACAAGTGATTTACAATTACGCATTTGGCAGACACTTTTATCCAAAGCGACTTGCATTCAAGTGCATTCAAGCTATATATTTTTTTCATCAGTATGTGTGTCCCATGATCTTTGCATTGCTAATGCACAGTTGATTGTTATGGTAAAGTGTAGTGCATGCTACATTTGGAGGACAGAGTCAAGGCTAAAGGCTGAAGTGAACGTGCAGTACATGGCATGGGATGGAGCAGGGATTTGCTATGTTAAATAGGGTATAGACTTGTGTTTTTCCCTGTTTTCCTCAAGTAGTCAGTAACATTATCCCTGTTTTAAATGACTATTTATGTGATGTTAATATTGTACTTTGCATGTTGCGATTATATCTCAGTCAGTAAAAACATTTATCCTCATGAATATTTGCCTGTTTTGTTGCTTGTTGTATTGTAACAATGTTGAAATACAGATAGCGTGAGTAAAAAGCCTAAATGAAGTGTACTTCCGTGGCTGTATTCACTAACCGAGCAGCCACCGTTTCGCTGTATAATTTTCATTTTGCGCTTTACAAGGCGTCTTTACGGTAGCTTAGAGAAATCACTGGCACAGACTGTGGTTACCTCATTCTGTGTTGGTGCTCAGACGCACGTGTGCATCACATTCCAGAGGGTGGTCTGAACTTTTTTCCGGTACATTCCTTTTGCAGTAAGGGTTGTCTTTTCGTTGCAGTCATGCCGATGTTCGTGATAAACACAAATGTTGCAAAGGACGCGGTTCCTGCTGCGCTGCTGTCCGAGGCCACGCAGGAACTCGCTAAAGCAATGAGCAAACCCGCGCAGGTAAGCATTATTGTACAGCGATGAGCACCAAGTAACCGTGGTTTTCAAATAATTTATAACAGCTAAAGGGCGTTGTGAGCTTCAAAGCACTACAATTACAGTGTTAAAGAGTACTATTTTACGCAGTGCAACGTTGTTCTTCAGAAGCAGTAACACCAACGCAGTGGCGCAGTAATACAGACGTAATGAGGTCACAACTGTATGTTTATAGAGTAACGTACAACGCGGCTCAACCAGTCATAATCATGTTTTATACCGTTTATTTAAAACGCGTTCTTAATACTTAATAAATTGCTTTGCGTATTATTGCATGGAGTTTATTGTGAAGTACTTATCTGGCACACCCACTATAAAGACTTAAATCAACTGTCTATTACAGTACTTTACAGTTCAAAACTAGTGATATTTTTTACCATCAAGTAATTTAGTAGGTTTCGTTGTATCATGCTGATGCATTCCAGAAAAGAATATGTATCGTTCATCCATCATTTATCATTTTGATTTAACTCTTTTTCTGTACTGTTTTCAGTATGTCGCTGTGCACATTATCCCAGATCAAATGATGATGTTTGGAGGCCAAGCAGATCCCTGTGCGCTCTGCTCACTCACCAGCATCGGAAAGATTGGTGGTGCACAAAACAAGCAATATTCCAAACTTCTCATGGGCTTGCTTAAAAAACACCTGAGCATTTCACCAGACAGGTAATTACACGTATGCATCCACAGTACAACTGACAATTGGCTTAGGGGCAGTTTAGTTTTGCACACTTTTTGGGGTTAGTAGAACAGACATAGACCCTGAGTACACATAATGAGACAGGAAAATATGGTAAACTGCCATATGTTTTACATATCAAGTAGGTAATTGTCATGGTAATTTTGCCAAAATGTGCACCTGGATCATCATCAGCAGAAAAGAAACAGTCCTAACCTAAAACCTACCTATAACCCAAACCCTAGTGTCAGCCTCAGATGTCACGCCAATGGATCGTGATGATGCATATAGCACACTTTACTGGAAACACTTCAGGAATTTTGAAGTCATCATCTGATTGATTTATGATCTGCTTGAAAACATGATGCTGAACAAAGCAAATTGTGATTGACATATAAAGTAACTATTTAAAGTATCTGTCAAACGCACTCTTGGGCGGTTCTTAGCCAGAGAAGGCTGCAATGGAGGTCAGACCTTCTGCCATCAGTCTGAAGGTCTATCTGCATCAGACTACCCTAACCATAACTTACCCTAAAGTCAGATAGAAATTAAAGGTTGATAAAAAGTTGATACAAGCCCCTAACCCAATCCTAAACCTAAACTTAACATTGATTTAAAGCTAATCCTACAATCTGATTGGTGGGTAGATAAGTTGTTTCAGGAATACATTTTGTGAACATCATGATGACCGATATTGTATTCTTGCAGATTGTTACATATAATTGTATTGTATTTTTGCATATTGTTACAAGTAAATTTAAGGCTTTTTATAGGGTCTGATATTTGCCGTATAGATGTGTTGTGATGATTTGTTTATGTATAGTCTTGTTCCATTGTTTTTCAGAATCTATATAAACTTTGTGGATATGGATGCAGCTAATGTGGCATGGAACAGCACCACTTTTGGATAAAGAATAAGGATTTATAGGCTGCGGTTTCCATAATACTGTCATACCTGTAGATTGAGTATTAACACAAAGCACTTACTGCTTGCAGCAGACACCAATTTGTTTTGGCAATAAATCTTTTTAAAGTGTAATAAGATGTGTTTCACTTTATTTTGTGTTTTAGTTTACATTTTAAGGCACAAACATGCCACACACTATCCTCTGCTATTAAACTTTGGTCAAACTTTACAGAAAATAAGTTGAGGAGTCAAGAATAATGTTGATTAAAAGATGTTATGGCATAAATGTGTGCTATAATAAAAAAAACTAGGTCCTGGGGACATACATTTATATGCAGTCATACAAGCATACTGTGCATAATTTATCTGTTTAGTGTTAGATATACATGTGCAAAATCAGATATTTTTTACACTGCATATGTAATAGCTTAAATGTTTTAATAACTTCACCATAACAAAACAAATTTCTATGTAGCCATTTTTAATGTACCAATGTTTGTACATGTAGCCATTGTTTTGATGTATGTATAACAAATGCTTCTTCAAAAAACGGTTTGGGCCTCATCTCTGCTCAGAAATCAAACAATGCCATTAATAAGTTAACTTTATTTCTATCAGTCAATAAAAAATACTACCAGACTTGAACATGAAAATAGAGAAAGTTAAAAGCAATCTAAAAGTAATAATGTCAACATGAACGCCTTGACAGGAGAAACCAGTTGAGGTCAAATATCCTGTCCAAGACAGGATACTGTCAGAAAAGTTATCAGAAATTGACTAAAGGCAGTGTGGAAGTATTCCTTGAAACATTTATAAAATGTTCCTTCTTACTCTCATGATGTAAACATGCTGAAGTTTCTTAATACTGTAAAGTCTGAGTTTATTGTCATGGTTATCTTGCCTTACCAGTGAAACCTCAAAGCTGTTCTGACTAGTTTTCTGTGGATTGAGCGCAATTTTTGAAAAGCCTCAAGTGCATCACGCATACCTTCAGTATTCCGCCCATACACTTGTCAGCTTTAACTGTAAAACATCACATTAAACATTATATAATGAGCAAGATTTACATATAACTATTTTTTCTTGTCATGTATCTGATAAGCAATTTTGCATTTGCAGTCAAACGGAAAAAGCAGGACAGTAAGAGTCAACCAATGGCAATGCGCGACGTCAGTTACACGCGACACGTCCGCATCATTGTGGTGGGGTGGTTTGAAAACACCTCACCGCTTTGAGAAAATAAGAGAGTATTTTTAATTGTAAAAAGCGTGTGTTTTAAAAGGTTGGGGTATGCTATGATATATTTTAAACAGATTGTTTACAAGAGCCAGGCCATCATTCATTTAATTCTAGCAGCAGGCTAGCAATAGCCAGCTAACACAATCTATAATTAAGTGACTTATTTGACAAAACTCAAACAAACCAAGGTATTTACCAAGATATACCACAAAGGGGACGAATTCCAACAGGTAAAGTGCAATTACTTATTTTTCTATCTTTAATAATGAAAGTAGCTTAACTTAATAGCAATTAACGCTGAAATACTACTCATTTTGACTGTTTCTGTCAAAGCCATGACTACAGAAGCCTTAGAAAAGTCAGCCGAGGAGGGCATCAGCCCGCCGGGTAGTGCTGTTACTTCGGGTACACGTTTTGATCTGGAAAAGGAGACAGAATTGCGCTTTGAAGTCGAAGCAGGAGAGCGAGTCCAGCTCGAGTTGCTGTCCGGTTTGGCAGAGGTGTTCGGATCTGAGCTGAACAAGAATAAAAAATATACCTTCGGGCCAGGCTCTAAAATCGCAGTGTTTACCTGGCAAGGCTGCAGTTTGTCTCTTTTAGGCAAGACAGAGGTGAGACATGTTAAATGGATGTCAGTGGCTGTGATGGAAGGGAATGTTGAATAACTCATATATCTCTCTCGTTGAATATAGGTGGCTTATGTCTCCAAAGATACACCAATGCTGCTATATCTCAACACCCATGCAGCTCTAGAGCAGATGAGACGTCAAGCAGAGAAAGATAACGAGAGAGGTCCACGGGTATGTTAACAGACAAGAATCTAAAACCACAAAATAGTCATTACTTTTGCTGTTTCAAACCCGTATGACTTTATTCTGTGAACACAAGACAGAGCTAATTGAAAATGTACTGGTGCTGCCTGTCTTCATTTGTGTTCTGTGAAGTCATACAGGTTTAGACAAATATATAGGTGAGTAAAACGTGACAGTGTGGTACATTTGTTTAAATTATTTCATGTTTCAATAATGACAAATATCGTCACCCACACCTGGTTAGAGAGTCGTCAACTTGTAACCCAAATGTCACCAGTATGATTCAGAATGCTGGCAGGAAATAACTGAGGTGCCCTTGAGCAAGGCACCTGGTTTGCAGTGTGTGTGTGTTCATTACTCACTGTGTGTGCACTAACTTGGATAGGTTAAATGCAGAGGTCAAATTTCAAGTATGGTTTACCATATATTAGGTCTGCATGCCACTTCATTTTTATTTTAGTAGAGCATGGCTCTAACAACCCTACGGTCATAGATTTTTTTCCCCCATAGATATTATTTGCTAAATGTACAGCTAGAATGAACTGTAAAGTTGCTTTGAATAAAACTGCCTGCCAAATGCATAAGTGAAAACATAAGTGATGGTTAATGTGCTGTTTGATTACAGGTGATGGTTGTTGGACCAACTGATGTGGGAAAGTCAACAGTGTGTCGGGTGTTGCTGAACTATGCTGTGCGACTGGGAAGAAGGCCTACACTGGTGGAAATGGATGTTGGCCAAAGCAGTGTAAGTAAACAATGCCTTAAAAAAATAAATGTAACACGGGCTAAACATTACACATTTTCGGGCAATTTAAGTGTTATTTGTACATTTAATTGTTCTGATTTGTAGGTGTCTGTACCTGGAACTATGTCAGCTCTGTGTATTGAACGTCCTGCTGATGTAGAAGAAGGCTTTTCTGTCCAGGCTCCCCTCGTCTTTCACTTTGGCTCTACAACACCAGGAACCAACATCAAACTTTACAACAAGGTGATATATTCTAATGATTGGTCTCTGTACAACACTTTAGGACGGTTTAGCCAGGGACCACTGAAATACTGAGCTTTAGCCCATGAATTACTATGACAGTTAGAGCCTGGCAAGACAAGAGAGCATCGCACCATCATTGCATATTGCAAATGAATGATGACAAGTCATCCATATGTTATGTGGAAAACAAAATATTTCAATAATACGATGTATTCTGTATTACCATATATTTTTGTTTTCCTCTGTGCTTTTCTCTTTTCATATATAAAGTTGCTTTGCAACAATGCAACATTGTGAAAAGCATTACATAAGTAAATAAATTTGAAAGATGTGCATTAACCTTTTTAATTTCCTGTAATTTCTAATATTTCTGATGGGAACATTAGAGTTGATTTCTTAAGGCAGCAGTTTTTGTTTCTCATTAAATATGTTCTCGGAAATATGTTCAATTACAGTAGTAAAATAGATTGTGAATTGCATTTCATGTAGTATGCATTGGCATTTATTTAATAGAATTTATCATTAATGTATCTTTCATTCTCTTTGTGGGTGATTATGTGTAGCTGACATCATGCCTGGCAGAAGTGTTTTCCCAGCGCTGTGAGGTCAACCGCAAGGCAAGTGTGGGCGGCTGTATTATCAACACCTGTGGCTGGGTCAAGGGTTCAGGCTACCAGGCTCTGGTCCACTGTGCTTCAGCCTTCCAGGTGGATGTTGTTCTAGTCCTGGACCAGGAACGTCTCTACAATGAGCTTAAACGTGACCTGCCCCACTTTGTACGTGTAGTCCTTCTGCCAAAATCCGGAGGTGTAGTGGAGCGCTCCAAAGACTGCCGACGAGAGTCACGGGACGAGAAGATCCGGGAATACTTCTACGGCTTTCGTGGAACTTCCTTTTACCCTCACGCCTTTGATGTGCGCTTTTCAGACGTACGCATCTTTAAGATAGGTGCCCCCTCTATTCCGGACTCTTGTCTGCCGCTGGGTATGTCCCAGGACGACACCCAGCTAAAACTTGTCCCAGTAAGCCCTGGGAGGGATCTGACCCACCATGTGCTGAGTGTCAGTTCTGTGGATGATGAGGCAGAGCCAGATGCTGGTCAGAGTCGAGGAATTCTGGAGAGTCCGGTCTGTGGATTTATAGTTGTTACAGCAGTGGATACACAAGCTCAAGTGATGACTGTACTCTCACCAGCACCCAGACCGCTTCCACGACACACTCTGCTCATCATGGACATTCGCTTCATTGATCTTAAGTAGATGAACTTAAATTTACTGGGGATTGTATGTAAATAGAGACGTTTGTGTGAAAGATACATTTGTAAGTGGAGATCTCTAATGTAAGGAGAGAGTCAGTGTTTATAGCTGTATGATTTTAATTTTGTAAATTTATAAAGCTACAGTATTGATTTTAAAAATGTAAATTCGCATTTCATTTGCCTCTTGGAACATACAATAAAACAATCTTAAAATTTGATCACATATTATTCTTCCTTCCGTTCCACTTGACAACTTCCTTTGAACGTAATTATTTTGACACCTCAGTTTGATGGAATGTTGTGTAGACGCGAAACGCTTAAGGATCTCAGCCCTGGATGTCGTATACCGCTGTCCTCAAATGATGCTGGGGTCGAAAATGATGATAGTGCCTTGTTAGGGCGCTTTATTTTTGGCTTATCAGACACGGCATCGGATAAACGACTTCGGGAGTTTTCAGTCTCGGGCGTACACAGATCAAAAGCTGTTTTCCAGGCCGTAGACAGAGATGGAGATTAAGAGAGAGAGAGGATAGAGAGAGAGAGCTGTAGCTCCTCTGCCATCAGATAATACCGCTGCCGCGGGCCGGGATGCAGAAGAGAAACCGAGGCTCAAACCACAAGCTATATGAATAAACCCAAACCGTTTAAAGTACGCAAACAGCGAGGATCTCCAGCGCACAGTGAGTATATGTCAGTGGATGACATTCGTATTAGATCGTACATCGACCTCTTAACTGGTATTTGGTTTCGCTCTGTTTGTACACCGGCGGTCGAGCGGGGTGAATATCGAAGGAATTTGCGCCGGTTTCAGTCGCCTAAGTAAGAATGTGAGTCCCAGGCTTTACTCTGCGGCCTACTGATCAGAAACGCAAACATGCAGAAAAGAGATAAACTATTGTTTTTGTCGCCACATAATACAATACTTTACGCTTATATCCAATACGTGTCGTATTTATATGTACTGGAGTTCAAGTTGCTTTTAAAATATGGGGAAATGATTTTGTAACCTAAACTATTAGAGGAAATATAGCTCTTTCATTTTTAGACCGATTTTGTTTCTCGCTTCATATTAAGTTTGTTCTGATATAATGAATCAAGTGTGAGATATGTACATTGACAGCTTTGCTGGGCATCAAAAACCATATGTATTCATGTGGTGCCCAAATGTTATCTCCCAAAATTCTGTTACACTGTATGTACTGTATGTCAATTGTAGCCGATATTTTCTCTAAGGCAGTCACCTATATGGTGAACTAGGCATCAATGCAACTAATAAGGGTTTTGATTTAAAAACCAGCCAGTCTGTGTATTGTTATTAAGAACCAATAAAGCCATTGTTGAAAGACTATGAAATAGTTTTTAACATAACTTTTGTGTCCTATGGGTCGGTGACCTCAACATAATTTGCCAGTGCATTATAAATTATGCAGTGTGGTGCTCATTTGAGGTCATCTGACAGGCATATTAATTAAGAAAATCAGTAGTACATATTATAGCATTTAGAGTGAATGACAACGCAGACAGCAGGTGTGGCTGCAAGGAAAGAAGATTATAGCTAGTCTAATGAGGATTGTGTACAAGTGTTTCAAGGTCAGTGTGATGGGAAAAGGGGGATTGTGGACAGGGTTGAGAAATTGTACAATTGTATACAAAAAAAGTTAAAAGAGAACAAAAAGAAAGTGATAAAGGCACACCCTTTCCTGGTGAGTCAAGAGTTGTGACAGACAGATAGAGCATGATCAGGTTTCAACATGTGTTTACAAAGATCTAATGTAGGTTTCACAATGCAATGCCCGCATGTACCCTTTAATGTGTTTTATTCAGTAAAAAAGGAAATGAAAGGAGTATGGAGACTGTCAAGAATGACAGGTTCAGAAGTGTAGGGTCAGGTTATCAGTTCATATCTTATGTGTCTAATTATCTCCTTCTAGATACCACCCGGGCCTGTGAATATTATTCAGAAATGAGAACGGCAGTGTTCTAAAAACACACGCTCATCGGTGTCATTCATGTGCCTCGAAGGAAGAAGAAAGGCCTCATGGGACATCGTGCAGGCTTAAAATGGTCTTGGGTGCTGATGTGTCACCACGACTTGGAGATTTCAAGCCCACGAGCTGGAAGATCACGTGCATTGATGATGTTGGACGCCCATGCGTGTGCAGACGTGCTGTTTTCACATACAAACATCTGAAAAACAACTCTGCCATATTACCATGTGGATTTCCACACCCGCAAGATTTACGTGATTGTGGCTTAGGAAACCAGTTTTTACTGCTACTTCTTTGGCCAGTTTGTTTTCAGTCTGAGCATAGATCACTCTGGAGTGGAGAATGAGCGCTCATGTAGGGCACAAGACACTGAGCGCTGGTTTATATTTTGTACTTATAATTACGGTCTTTACTTAGACAAACTGTTCCAGGGGGACTCCCATTGATATTGCTGAAACGTAATATTTTCTTAATTTTTTAAGTTTTAGTTTCATGGTTTTTGTATGCCTCTCACCAAACGCTGTTCTCTTTTCTCTTGTGTAGTCTCACATCACAATCACATGCATTCATCTGCTGTGATGCTTTGAGAGCAGGCTGTATGAATGCTGAATATTCTTTACTGCTGCTTCCCTTGAGCTCTTTCTGTGTAACATGGGGCTTACCAGAGATTTGCACTAGAAGAGCTTTGCTGTTTGATTTTACTTTAATTGACCAAATCTTGTTACATTCAAGCCATATGAACTTATTTTTGATGAAACTAGATGTATTTTTGTATATGGCATATATGTCATAGTATCATATAATATGTGCGTTTAAATTTTGTCTATTTTTTATGCATTCACACAGACATATACAGGAAGAACTGTACTATTTTATGTGAAACTTTAAATAAGGAAAGAACTGCACCTTGTCTTGTATGAACATAGTGCTGTGTACATACACAATTTTTTCACATCTGTTGCACTAAGGTTATTGTCACCATGGCTACACACCATCCTCACTTAGGTGGGGAACGGATTTCAGTTTCTCTCTGACCCCTCCCCTATTCCCTTGTTTTTTTGATATCTCCAAATGCCTGTGGGTCTCAGTGTGGGCGGGGCTCTTGGAGACCCCTCCCTATCCCGCCCATTCCGGCCCAGTCGCTATGTGCCTGTTTCCGCGGCAACAGCCTTCCTTGTGGGGGCCACAACGCTGTTCCTCTGTTTCACGTAAGGAGAACTTGAACGCATTCATACTGAACTGTGAATTTATGAGCCAGGTGTAATGACAGTATCTCATTGGCTAAACTCTGCAGGTGTCCGTGGCTGTCAGAGAAATTCTCCTCCTCCATTCCGCTCTACAATGCTGTGGTCTTCCTCTTTACACTGGCCAATTTCTATATGGCCACATTCATGGACCCAGGCATCTTTCCCAGAGGTATGGTTTTGAGTTTATTCACTTTTAACAAGATATGTAAACCCTACTTAGATATGTCATACAGAATGTGTGAGAATGCATTTGGTAGGATGTAAATTTGTGAAAAGAAGATCATATTTCATGTCCAAATCCTATTTTTAGGATTATTATTTTTATATTTAAACATTTCTATTTATTATTTCTTGATGACATTATTATTATTTGATGACAATTAAGCAAAATCTCATTACCGTAATGTGAAAAAATCTCATTCCTGTAATACAGTTATGAAAATCATCCAGTCTGAACAAAGGTTTTTTTGTGTGTGTATGTTTGCAGCTGAGGAAGATGAGGATAAAGAGGATGATTTCCGAGCTCCGCTGTATAAGACGGTGGAGGTGAGGGGCATTCAGGTGCGGATGAAGTGGTGCTCGACGTGTCGCTTTTACAGACCACCACGCTGCTCACACTGCTCTGTGTGTGACAACTGTGTGGAGGTACACACATATATATTCACACTAAACAAAGTCTTCAGTGTTCCAATTATACTCTGTGTTTTTCTTATGTTCCCATATCCTTTGGTTATTTTGCTATTTTCTAACACTGTGTTCTTTGTGTATGCATGTTTGTTATGTTCAGGAGTTTGATCATCACTGCCCATGGGTGAACAACTGCATCGGCAGGCGGAACTATCGTTATTTTTTTCTCTTTCTGCTCTCTCTCACTATTCACATTATGGATGTGTTTGGCTTCAGCCTGCTATACATCCTACATCACACTAAACAGCTGGACCAGATTAACTCTGGTGTAACGTATCCTTTACGCACAGTAACACTTTCATATTAATATGCACATAGTGAGTATGATTTACTTCCTGTGTGTATGCACCTATTCGTAGGTGAAATTATGATTCAGCTGTTCATTGTCTTTTAATTTAGAAGTAAACCATTTAATCCTGCAGGAATAATTTGCATTTTTAACATTAAAATGAGTGTAAAAACAAATTTATGCGCATATACACCTGGACCTGGCAGAAATTTCTGTGAAAACCAATGTTCAGATGTAAGTACACTTTTTCAGTTATTTGTGAATGAGATCCATTGTTCTTTATTTAACAAACACCCAACAAAATTCACCTGTTCAACTCTGTATCCTTAACCCTACACTCAGTATGGCAGTTATGTGTGTATCTGGTTTATTCTTCTTCCCAGTTGTAGGACTCACTGGGTTTCATGTTGTCCTTGTAGCTAGAGGAAGAACCACCAATGAACAGGTGTGTGTGTGTTCCGTCTCCATACTGTATGTGTTTATTCATATACAATGCTTTTATATTCATGTCTGAAGTCTAAGGGTGTGTGTGTGTTTTTCCCCTCAGGTGACTGGGAAGTTTAGAGGCGGTGTTAACCCTTTCACGCACGGATGTTTGAAAAACATCACGCATGTGCTGTGTAGCTCACAGGCTCCTAGGTACATAATCTTACTTTCCTTTCAAACAGTGTTGTTTTTTTTATCTGTTTGTACTGTGTGCTTTAGTAGTTTTAAAATTTAGTTGTAGTTCTAATTACTTGTATACATCTGATTGTGCAAAGGTATCTGGGACGACTGCAAAAACCTCAGTCTGTTCAGGTTCAGCCACCATTTCTGCGTCCCCCTTTATCTGAATCCCAGCTAGAAGCTAAAGTTCTGGATAACGGCATCCAGCAGGTACAAACACATTGTCATACTTTCTTTCATTGTGATAATATTTGTAGTAGGTACTAGGCTGCCACAATGTATGTAGTTAGTGCTCCTAATTTGATTTTAAAGAGTGTAAATTGTCTAAACAGTCACTTTTATTTGTATAGTGCAAATTAAATAAAAGAAGTTAATGATACAGTCATTTAGTATGTATTGTAAGTCGCTTTGTTTAAGTGCAAAGCTAAATTAGTTACATTTACAGTCATTATAGTTATCAAATACTAATTAGTATTTGTGTAAACTAAAACCATGGTTAAAGCTATAACGACAAAGCTAAAACCACAGAGTATGTACTGAATTGCGAGACAGATCACCTACTCTCAGTGCTTCACTCTTATTTATTAATTAGTACTTATGTGGTCTCACAAACCTTATGATGTCTAATATCAGCAGTTCTATCCAATTTGTATCTATGTAGAGCTGGAATTACTTCTTTAAGTAAATACTACTTAGCCATACTATGCTTCATATCTGAGATGTTAAGAGGAGGCTCATAACATGTCTAGATGATTGGGCCCTTGTGCTAAAAGTTCCTCTGTGTGTGTGTGTGTGTGTGTGTGTGTGTGTGCCACAGTCTAAAAGTAGTCTGGAAATAATGGAGAGTCAGTCCACTGATGCTGATCCTCCTCCACCACCCAAACCAGAGCACAGATACCCCGGGCTGCCTCACACACAGAATGAAGGTGTCCACACAAAAGCTTTACACACAACTGTTACATTAGCTTTGTGCAACATGAAGTGTGTTGCCTGGTTCTAATGAAACATATTAATGGGGAAATCCATTGCTCACATTTATTCAGAACCTGGACTGTCAGTATATAACAGCATACGACAAAGAGTTTGCATATACTTCTTTTTAGGAGTTTTTAGGTTTGATTGACTATCTGTCACAATAACACACTTATTTCTTCCAATCAGAGTGCAGCTTGCTGACTGAAGCCCCTCCCACACCTTCATTGTATAAATACAGGCCGGCCTACAGCAGCCCAGGAAAAAAACACACGGCCTCAACACATTCCAGCAAGGTATGTCACCCTGCAGTCTGAATCGCATTTTCTTGAGACACCCATGATACTGGGTTTTGCTTTGCCTTATATTTTTATGTTAATGTATCAATTCCTTTCTTCTATTATTTTGCTTGAATATCTCAAATCAATGGCAGTCAGTCAGCGAGTAAGTTTAGATGTGAGCCATCTGTTTTGTTATGGTGTGCTTTGCACAAAGCGCCTGTGTTTTTGTCATCTTAACTCTCCAATTGTTGCATTTGATTCAAGCTGGACTCTCTTGCTGTTTTCCTCTTGTTCTGAAGCATACTTTGAATCCCCCTGTCCTTTCAATCACCCATTCTGTAAAGATGGCATGAATCAAGTGTCAAATCCACAGTTGTTTCAAACATGATACTTGTGTTCCCATACATCCTTTTGTATGGTGTGGTATGCTCACACTTTGAGTTTTGTGCCATCCTTCATCTTTTTGGTGATACTATCGGGAACGTTTGGTGTACTCTTTCTGTCTTTGTTTTTCCACTTAGATGACCCGAGGGAACAGTATGACTGAGTCTCCTTCAGTCCCTGTCACCGCTGGGCAGCCCAGCTACTGCTCGGACCCCAGTCTATCGAGCCGGGGGGGTGCAGGGTGCCGTGGGGGAGGGGAGGGAGGTAGAGCAGGCTCGGGGGGAGTGGGTGGGGCCTCTGTGTTTGGTGGGCGTTCTTATCCTTCTTTCACTGACACCCTCCTTCAATCAGCAGCAGCCTCTTGCTCCTCCAGCCTTCGCTCTGCCCAGGCAGTGCACAACCCTCTTGGGCCACTTATTTCTGAGGGTACAACCTCCACTAGCTATAAGAGTTTAGCCAATCAGACGCGAAATGGTAGCCTGTCTTACGAAAGTCTACTAACGCCCTCTGAAAGCCCGGAGTTTGAGTCTGCTGCTCATGAATTGTCCCCACCCAGACCACAGCCTCCACGCTCTCTTAGCACAGCACCAGGGGCCCCGCCTCTTCTGGGGTACACTTCCCCTTTCCTGTCTGCTCAGCAGAGGGAGGGCTCTCTCCAGGCCTGCCCTGCCCCCCTAAGACCCTCCCCTAACAGAGCTTTCCTGCGCCCAACAAGCTCACCCCCTTCTCGGGCTCCACCCCTTTCACCTCGTGCTCGCTCATTGGGCTCCCCTCCTCCTGGTCCCGCCCCTGGACATACACCTTTGGGAAAATCACTGTCCTATGCAGGTGGTGCCGAATTAAAACACCGCCCAGCTAGCTCAGGGGGCGGGACTCCAATGCCGAAGTGAGTAGTTCCTGCAGATTTTAGTAATGTCTACCCCCAACCCCCCCCAAAAGAAATCTGCATGTTTGTGTGGTGGTCAAGTAGAAGTTTAAGGTTCAGTGTTTGTGTTTGTACTCATTTGGTTTGGTCTTCAGTAACACTGTCTCTTTCTGTACGCCATGACTGCTTTTCTTAGCCTTGAATTTGTATACACACCCTACATCTGTCTGTCCTTTATCCTTTTCCTCCTTCCTTCTTTCCATCTGTCTGCTCTCTTTTGCCCTCCCCTCCTGCCTTGTGGCCATAAGGATGACTCTGTCTCTGTGCTAAGGTTTGTCTCTTTCTTCACATTTAATATCTAAAAGTCAACATGAAATTAAAATGTACTTCATTTACTTCCCTAGGACCCAATTAGGAACTAATTATCTCTGCATGTTATTCTAAAGATAAAGATGTTGGTCTTTGTAATCCATTCCCGTCCCACATTTCCTTTCTTATTTCACTCCAAAATACATTATGGAAGTAAACTGAGTTATCAATTGCTTTTCATGTTGGCTTTCAACATAACATATGCAAACGTGTCTTTCGTTCGCATCGTCTTTGTCTTATTAAACACACATGCACATCCCACCAAACTAAATGCATCGCACAGAATAGTATGTTTGTAGTATTATTAATTCTGGGTGGGGACTGAACTGTGTTAACGTTTCTCTCTTTTTTTCCCACTCCAACCCATCAGCTCAACTCTTAGACAGAACATGGCCAATCATAACGCCCACCAACACAAACCTGCAGGAGGGGTGAAGAAAGTGACTGGTGTTGGAGGAACAACCTATGAGATTTCAGTGTGAATGACTGACACCTGAAAATCAGAATTCACTCAGTGGTTTGGAGAATTCAGTGGTTTGGAAAATCACTGGTTTCCAGCCTTTGATCTTGATTGGATGAATGTCGGGCTGCTCTAGCACACATGCAAAAAAGACTTCAAAGAAAAATCTTAATTGTTTTCTGGCCGAACTTCAGTCACTGTGGAGGACATTATGTGATATAATGAATCGGTGACCAGTCAACATTTTGTTTTCTGATTATCAACATGGTACACAAATTCCACAGAATTTCTTGGTTTGGTACTTAAACGTATAACCAGTTTGTACACAGGACTGTCCAATGAGCTTTGGACATTCGGCCTTAGTAGGCGGGACCACCATGAGGCGTGCAGTCATGACTAATGACTGATGTCTCATTGACTTCAACAGAAACCACAGGCCTCTCAACAGTCAACCATTAGACATATGGAATATTTACTACATGGATCACTGCTCAGTCTTTCATATTCCACAGCCCTCTGTCATAAAAGTATGGTTCACCCAAAAATGAATGTTTTTTCAAATTTCATGTTGTT
>JAZGTJ010008425.1:0-21034 GCA_036877575.1 Botia almorhae
AACTGCTCCCCGGGTGCCGCAGCAATGGCTGCCCACTGCTCCGGGTGTGTGTTCACGGTGTGTGTGTGTTCACTACTGTGTGTGTGCGCACTTGGATGGGTTAAATGCAGAGCACAATTTCCGAGTATGGGTCACCATACTTGGCCTCACGTCACGTCACGTTAATTTTTGAAGAAATGAACCTGCATGATTTGAGGCATCATCCGTGTTGGTAGCATAAATGGTTCAGGACTTGTCACATACCAAAGTTTAAGACTTGAGGTCAGAAGATTGTTCAGATCCCTAATCTTAAGCATCAGCAATATTAGCTTGCCTTAGCAAGCACAGCTGAATAAAAGCTACGACCATTGAGCTTATAAATGCTATGATCATCGTGCTTATGAGAGCTATTACCATGACATTATCTGTAATGTTATTGGTGTATTTATTGGTGTAGCCTGTGTGCAGATAGTGACTCAGGCTTGATGGAGGTCATTATGAGATCATTCTGGAGTGTGTTGTTTATATTAAGGTCATCACCCGTGGATGCAGAGTGGCGCGGCAGGTAGTGGTTGGAAATGCCCACCGGAATGATGCTAACATCAGGCACCAGACCGTCAGTGATGGCCTAATGTACATGCGCCAGCCACTGCCCGCCATGACCTCCGCCTGCAGACACCCACGCTGATGCCGGCCCACTCTCATAACACTAATGCCAATGAACTGTGTAGAAAGACAAAACAGGAAGAAGAAATGACAGATAAAAACATCTGTGGAAAAATAGAGAGGCTGACGTGTCAACATTTTTTTATGATGAAGAAGAGAGATGGAGCAAGGAAAAATGAACTGCAATATCTGTAAAATCAATCCTATTAAAATTGAATTGAAAGCATGCTGTTAAAGGGAGTGTGTGTGTGTGTGTGTGTGTGTAAGAAAGAGAAAGTGAGAGAGTGAGAGAGTGAGAGAGAGAGAGAGAGAGAGAGAGGAAGAGACAGAAAGTGATAATGTGCTATAGCAAGAGATAAAGTAGGAAGGCGACACTAGATACAAATGGTACTTCTGTACTTGGGCAAAACCTTTTATTTGGAGAGGATGAAAATTAAATTCTTATTGAGCTGAGCCTCTAAAAACCAGAATAATGAAAGTGATCACAGACAGGTGCAGTGAAAGCTGAATATCATCAAATGTTAAATTACAACTTAAAACTTAAACACACTCTTAAACCTGAGAAGAGGTGGAAGATTATGAAACAATAAAAGCCCAGCAAAACGAATTTCATTCAGATACAGAGCATGACTTTTAGGTACCGTTTTACCCAAGAACGAAAATTCAAACACACTTTATTAAACACCTCCAAACCTGTATGAATGGCTTCTTTCTGAGTAGAGGCTGTCATGGCATAAAGGACAAAAAATCCAGAAAGCACTCCAGGTGGCTTGTGCACTACTGTATATTTTTCTAAAGCCACACAATAGCTTTGTATACAGTGCCTTGCCAAAGTATTCATACCCCCTAAAAGTTAAATTTATTTATAAACAAAATGATTCACATTAAAACCACAAACTTAAATGTTTTTTATTAAGATTTTATTTAATAGACCTACACAAAGTAGCCCATAATTGTATAGTGGAACGAAAATGATACATGGTTTTCATAATTTTAGGCAAATAAAATCTGAAAAGTGTGGTGTGTATTCAGCCTCCATGCATACATACTTTGTAGAGCCACCTTTCACTGCAATTACAGCTGCATGACTTTTGGGGTATGTCTCTACCAGCTTTGCACATGTAGAGACTGAAATTGACCATTCTTCTTTGCAAAATAGCTCAAGCTCAGCCAGATTGGATGGGAAGCGTCTGTGAACAGCAATTTTCAAGTCTTGCCAAAGATGCTCAATGGGATTTAGGTCTGGACTGGGCCATTCTAACACATGAATATTCTTTGATCCAAACCATTCCATTGTAGCTCTGGCTGTATGTTTAGGAGCATTGTTTTGCTGGAAGATGAATCTCCTTCCCAGTCTCAAGTCTTGTGCAGCCTCCAACAGGTTTTCTTCCAGAATTGCCCTGTATTTAGCTCCATCCATCTTTCTGACCAGCTTCCCTGTCCCTGCTGAATAAAAGCATCCCCACAGCATAATGCTGCCACCACCATGTTTCACAGTGAGGATAGTGTGTTCAGGCTGATGAGCAGTGTTACTTTTCTGCCACACATAACGATTTGCATTTAGGCCAAAAAGTTCAACTTTGGTCTTATCTGACCAGAGCACCTTCTTCCACATGTTTTCTGTGTCCCCTACATGGCTTGTGGCAAACTGCAAATTTCTGCAGCTTCTCCAGAATGACCATGGGCCTCTTGGCTGCTTCTCTGACGAGTGCTCTCCTCTGACAGTGCTCTGTCAGTTTAGGTGGATGGCCATGTCTTTATAGGTTTGCAGTTGTGGCACACCTTCATTTTTGGATGATGGATTGAACAGTGCTGCTTGAGATGTTCAAAGCTTTGGATATTTTTTTATAACCTAACCCTGCTTTAAACTTCTCCACAACTTTATCCCTGACCTGTCTGGTGAGTTCCTTGGTCTTCATGTTGCTGTTTGTTTACTAGTGTTCTCTAACAAACCACTGAGGCCTTCACAGAACAGGTGTATTTATACTGAGACTAAATTACACACAGGTGGACTCTGTTAACTAATTGGGAGACTTCTGAAGGCAATTGATTGCACTGGATTTTATTTTATTTTATTTCAGTTTTTTTTTTGAAAACCGTATATCATTTTCATTCCGATTTACAATTATGTGCTACTTGTGTTGGTCTATCACATACAATCTCAATAAAATACATTTAAGTTTGTGGTTGTAAGCTGACAAAATGTGAAAAAGTTCAAGGGGTATTAATACTTAAGCAAGGCACTGTAATGTTCAGAGCAGAACTGAAGTCACTAATATCTTCCCCTCGACTTCTGCACCTCTTAAATATCATTAGGTATTTGTAAATGATGAAAGAACTTTCATTTTTGGTTAAACTGTTGATTTAACGCTGCTCTATTTTACTCACACACACACACATCTCTCCCAAATCCATCCCGAGAAGTGTGATAAGGAGGGCTTGACAGATTATCTCCTCTGTTACATTCGGAAGCTGCACACATGCACATATCTAATCAAAGCTGCTTATATTAACACATCAGACATTTTTGCAATCAAGATGCTGAAGATTATACCAAATCATGTGGGCATCATTTACAGGATTTGAAAAACCTTCTTGCAGCTTCTCTGAGTCATACTGCTTCAAGACATTCCTGATAATGGTATAAATCTCAGTAAGTAAATATAGAGGCCTAAAACATTTTTTCCTCCTATGGCAATTAGTTGGGCAAAGTAATGGGTTCAAAAGCGTGCACTACCTCCCCCAGAAACATCTGCAGTCCTGAAATGCAGGTGACTTATTCTTGAGATGGCTCAGCTAAAACCAATATGAACGTTCTTCAAAACCTGGGCCTTATCCCATCACAGAGCCTGTGCAAACATCTCAAGCATTGGGTTACAGAAGCAGTGTCCTTCCTGTGCTGCGTTGGAAACATTTAAGCAGAAGCAGACTTTCTGTGGGGGCTTACAGAGGTCATGACTGGAGATTAAAGGCTGTCCATCTCGGCATCCTGCTCAGAATCTGTATCTTCAGGAAGAAGGATGACACCTAGCCTCTGGAAGATGGACCTGAGAAGACAAAACATTCTGTTTTTTTTAACAGTGACTAACAACTAATTTTACTTGTTTATTTATCCAACAATTAAAAAATGTTTGAGGTTTAAGGGTGGGTTGTCATGTTCTGGGTGGTACGGGACAATTGTTTTATTCAGCGTAAGAAAAATAAATATTAATTGTTCAAAAAGATTCTAGATTATGAGCACATTTGTATTCATGTGCTCAGTGTGTGTGATTTGTTTATAACTGGATGCTAACACCATAAGCTTGATGCATTTTATTAATACATTAACAATTACTGCCATGGCAATTTGTATAAACAGCTATTAGGTAATTACTGCCTTAACCTTGCAAACAAATCACAAACGTTCCCTAGTGTAAAGCTAATTCTTTCATTACATGCAGGAGTAAACTACATTCCCACCCCTGTGTTGTAACTAACTACTATTTCAACACCGTGTTTCTTTAAGAATCCTATGCTCTATTACCTACAGAACCATTTTCCGTGCTCTGTTAAATGAGTACAGCTGAATCCACTGGCTAAGTAACATGCTTAAGAAACTGCTGTGCTTGCACCTGAAGTACAAATTTAATGACAAAATCCTTCTTTGTAAGGCAAACGGTACAGCTGACACAGAGATACATAGTTAAATTAAACTGTCAGAAAGCGGGCAGGGAAAAGAGGTGTAATTGCTGGGGTATAAACTCTAAACATAACATCTTCAGACTTTACAGAGTGTGCGATTCGTTGAACCTGAGCTGGGTACAGGATATAGGTGACTCTCAAGTTGTGGCAGAAAAAGTCAGACAAATTGGAACAAAAATACAGGATCATTTTCAATTGCGCACTTAGTGCTGAACTGTAAATAAATGAACTGTAAATAAATTCTGTACTTTCGAGAATGACTCTTTCAGATTGTTTCTCTACATCTTTTGTTCGAGGTGCTTTAATATCCCTAAACTTCTGAGGTCAACCACAGTGGCAGTTGCCACCCTATTCAAAATATACATTTGGACCCATTTTAGTGAATAATGTTACATTTTTACTCTAAGATAATATTGTACTGATATCCTGTGGTAATTGGCCCAGGTGTAATCTCAAAATCCCCATATATCAACCTATTAATCGTCCTTGCTCATATACTGTTCAGGGTACATCTCTCAAAACAAGCCTCAATATCCAATTTTGCTTCATGTTATTACCAGATACCAAGGCAATGTCACTAACTAAGACTGGAAGTGCAGTGTTTGTACTGAATTCTTTTTGTGGCATTGTACTAAGTGGTCCAGCAGTGTATCAGGGCTGCTCAGGTGGGTGGCAAAGATCTGATTTACAGGTATATTTTCAACCAGTGATGCACATAGATTGAGGCCATAGAGATGTTATTTGTAGAGGGCTGCATGTTCACATGTTTATAAAATCAGACTCTAAATGAGATGTACTTATAAAGATGGAAAATCTGTTTCCTGATGTTTTGTTTCATATTGCACTTGCGCTAAATGGGGGAATCACACACACAAACAAAAACATCAAATGCTACAAAAAGCTCATCAAAGTGTGCTTACAACAGCCATATAAAGGGTTATGTGTGACCAAAAGCCTGGGGTGGAAAACCTGACTGCAATAAAAATAAATGTGCAACCAGGACGATAAAACAGGAAACCCACTGGGTTTGTGTCAGAAAAACCCAGCAAATTTTAAGAGAAAACATGTGTTTAACCAGTGGGGAAAGAAAAATTATTGTTAAAAAGGTACAGAATGAAATGCCTACAGGGAAGAAACAGGGTGAAGAAAGTGATAAAAGAGGATATAAGATGATAATGATAAGATGATGATGTAAGGAATGAAAGGGGTAAAAGAAGGTGAGAAATAGGGTGAGAGCGGGTGAGAGACAGCAAATGAGACAGAGGATAATTAATATAGGATGAGTGACAGAGGATAATATATAAAGGGTGAGAGACAGAGGGTAATATATAAAGTGTGAGAGACAGGGTGAGAGACAAGAGGGTAATATATAAAGGGTAAGAGACAGAGGTGAGCGACACAAGGTGAGAGACAGAGGGTAATATATAAAGGGTAAGAGACAGAGGTGAGCGACCCAGGGTGAGAGACAGAAAATAGTATAAAAAAAACTAAGAGACAGAGGGTAAGAAACAGAGGGTAATATTCAGTATAAAGAGTGAGACATAAGGTGCAATAAATAGAATAAAAGAGAATAGAGGGAGAAAAGAAAAGGGCGTGTTACCAGCCAGTATAGTGAGAAATCAATGGAAAAGATTCAAATATCCATCTGCAGAGTGACATATACAAGAACAGATAAATGTATTCCTTCTGCTTTAATAACAAGTGCACTAGTGCACAACAAGTACACCAGTGGTGCAGGATCTCCCAGCATGATCTGAGAATGATCCAAAAAACATCTTGTGTACTTCAATGGAATGACCTTTTGTACACAAGAGTTAACATGGTCAATGTCACATATTTCCTTATTTGATTAGTGACCTAGAAATAGCACAGAACCTTAATATTTCTCATTCATTTTTTTAAATAACGTTCTTTGTTGCACATATTTCAAAACCCCAAAATCCTTATTTAATTCCATGTTAAATTAGATTTTAAATCCCCTATTTTCGATGTGGTCTCAGACCTTTGGGCTCCATTGTATAAGGAAACATGCATATTTGGTGCTGTGACTGCAGTAAACTTAAAAGATTTAGAGTAGATTTAACCTACTTAAAAGATTTGCATTTCCTAAGGGAAATACCATAGTGCTTACTGTAGAGTGCCACGTAAGAATAAAGTCTTAGGTCAGGTTAAGTTTTATGATTTGGTTCTGTGTGAACGGAATACGGTTACAGAAATTTAATCCAGATTAAAGGTTTAGAACAAACCTCTGACCAGACTCTTAGAGTAATATCAATATAATTCTGACCTGTAAGCAACTAAAATCACATTCAAGGTTTTTGCTGATCACTTAAATTAACGTTGGGTGACAAATTCATTTGAAAAAGTCCACATACTCTATGTAGTAAATTAATAAGGGTTTATAAAACTGCATGTGTAGTATTTACAAGCTTTTACCCAACACGACTTACATTGCATTATACTACACATTGATTACTATACATTGAGTAAGTGAAATCCTTGGGATCGAACCCATGACCTTGGCGTTGTTAACGCCATGCTCTAACCACTGAGCTACAGGAAAGCTGTAGCTGGGATATGTTTTGATTTTAAGGGTGTACTAACACTAGGCATGGTTGTCTTGTATTGAGTTTGTTTGTAGAGGTGAGGCAGAGCATGGTTAAAAGAACCACACACTGACACGGTTTAGAGCCACACACTGGTGAAACGAACCAGACTGTGGGGGTCTAACGTGCTCGGGTGCGGTTCAGAATGCCTAATATGATTACAAACTAAAAGGAATTTTCAGAAAAATTATAGACCTGAGCAGGGTCTGGGGAAAATTAAGGGCTTGGTGAAGTCCAGGAATCTGCCAAGGCTTTCAGGCATTAGCAGTTCTGTTGCCCTGGTGTCTTCCGAGGCGCGTGTGGCTACCAGAGCCTGCTTCATCCAGAATGAAACACACAAAGGAGTCACAGGACAGGAGACCGCAGCACAGACAAATGAGATATTGTGTGCCAGACGGATCATCACATAAACACCATCTGAACACACAGAGTACTGCTTATGCCTCCAGAGATAAAAACACATCAGTGCTGTTCAGGACTATAAAAGGTTTTTTAAACATTAGGGCCTAAAATGAGCAACTACAGGGAAGGGACTAGCGACAGGGACATGACAAAATGAAAAAAAAGCATGCATTGTTTTTGATGTCTTTTAAAAATAAATAAATTAAATAAACTAGATGACATTGTTAATCAACTAATTGACCATCTTGACCTATTTCTAGTAATGCCAGATAGAAGCAGCTCATCTTTTGTATTAACAGAGGAGAGAAAACTGAAATAAAATCTCAATGGGAGCCTTGTGTGGGGCGAGCGTCTTAAAACATGAATGCATCTTGCATTCTCTCTTTCTCTCTGTCATTTAATCAGTGAAGAGTGGTTAAGTGGGCTGCACCTCTAACTGGCATGAATGTTGCTCTGTTTGTCTCTAACAGGGCTGCAGTGAACTTCATGACCCCACACAAACAGCAAACAACACATTCTTCTTACCAACCAGCCACAGTACCTGAAAAACACACACACAAATGAGCACACACTTGTACACCCTTCTCACTCTTACCCGATTAGTAAAATAAATAGAAGGTATCATGTACAGATATTGCTTCATTTACTGAGACAATGAAACAATGAGTGGCCAATCAGAGCAGGTGAATAAATCATATTCTCTGATTAATCAGGCTGCAAATGTTAATTAGCCCAGCCAATGAAAGAGCAGGGCCTGTAAATAAAGGACAAATCAAATGGCTGAATCACAGCACCCAGCTTCTGGTAAATTGAGACGATGATAAACTCACTCTGTCATTTGTGTGTTTTGATCAAGGAGGGCCAAATCCCATTTATTTGCTCTAATAAAGTGTTTTCCAGGAAGTTGGAAACAGTTTATAAAGACATGGTTTCCATAACTACAATGAATTTTAAGTACTCTTCTAGTCACTTGTAATTATTGGATAAGGATTTTTAGAAATCATTTTTATAGCGACTACATCACAAGTTTCTAGGGAAAAATATTACTCTGAGAGTATAACTCTTAAGCCATACTCTGAATGTATGAATTTCACTTTGACTCCTTTTTTAGAATTACTTTCTTATATTTGGTCTCAAGGTATTTTTGGGTGAATGTGTAAATCAGTGAATCACGTTCACGCAGATGTAGTTCATCACATTAACAAATAATATTACAACAATAAATGTAATGTGGTTTAATTTTGTTTTATAATACAAACAAAGTTATACACCTCTCTTTTTTACAAGCGTGCCTAAAGTGTCTCTACTTTAGGTGTCTACTTTTAGGCACCACTGTATTTTTGAGTTAAAAATAAAATTAGCAAAAAAAAAATTGAGTTAAAAATTCTATAGTAAATACATACAGTATATTTACTATAGAAGTAACTTTCTCAGGCCTGGAAATTACAATTCCCCTATATTCCCAGGTTTTCCATGAGCATAGCAACCCCAAGAGGAATGTTTTATTCACGACCACACAGACTGCTTGAGCTCATGTAACAAAGAATTGTACTCAACTTTGAAAAACTGCATAAAATACTTTAAAGGTTATTCTAGAGTTCTTTATTTTCCAGCTGAAGTAGGTGTACCGGGTCTGTGAGTCAGAAATCCAAACAGTAATTGGCCTGAAATAGTCTGAAGCTGAAGTTGAGAGATGCATTATTTTAACAGCCTGGAGGAGGAAGGCTTGAATTGTAGGATGTGCGCTTACCTGGTGTGTCTCGTTCGCACACGTCAGGTTCTGAAAGCCCAGAGGGGGAGAGCGTCATAGCAGCTTCAGACCCTGAGAGTGGCAAGAGGATATTTGATCAGATCTAATGGAGAGCTCTCTAACAGCCTTCATCACAGAGTTCAGACACGCAGTCTGTCTGAATATGTCCCATATAGACTCAGATAATGACACACTTTAGGGAACTTCAGTCTTCAAATAGCACTCTGTTCGTTTCACTATAAATCATGGTCTATTTGAATATTGTGCTATACTAAATAAAAAAAACTTCCACATGAAATGTTTCTTGAAATATATTGACATGTACCTTAGCTGCTGACTGATAAATCATGGCATGTAAAACATTTTTTCTGAAAAAAAGGGAAGGCAGAAACATATTATTTTAGAGGCATAATGGAGAGTGACAAGAAATTATTTGGGGGTAAGGGGGAGCTGGAGTAATGGCATCAGAAAATGTTGCATGCCAGACTTGATCCTACATTACTCAAATAAGCACCAAGGCTCAATGGGTCTGAATTGTGTAGCTCTGCTCAGCTTACGCTGTGAAAACGAATCTGGCTCTGACTTTGGCAAAAGCAACAAAAATCTTTAACCTCTGTGTTGGTATAAATTTTTACTGCCACCCACAATTGATCACCAAAATGTGACTGGAGAAATGTATGTGAAAGGCTGTGAATATTACAGGCTGGAGATAGTAATGATGTGGACTTTTGTGGTTTCATTTTAATGTTCTGCTGCCATTTATTACATCACACCCTCAAACAAGTCATTGTTTAAATAAATTTGCATTTATAAACATATACACATTAATTACTTTGTAGTGATATTGTAGTGAAGATGTTTCATCTGGCATAGGAACAACTTGATATGAGACACAAGTATTTGAAAAGTAACAATTACATTTCCAGAACTGAGAGGACAACCATAAAAGCTTTTGGAAGGGAAATTTAATAGTTGCTTGCCCCTAGTCCTGTTAACAGCATAGATTTATTCAACACGGCTGTTGAAATCTGCCCCTTGCAGGTGTTTTTTAATAACTTTTAACTTTTTCTGAGATGGTTGAGATTAATATATAGAGAAATTATTCAGGAGGGGGGTTTGACCCCCTGATTACCGCTCCATTAGCCCCACATCCCAGCTCTCAGCACAATGTGCCCACTGGGACAAGTGCTGCTGGAAACAAGCTTAGTCATCTGCAGTTTTCAGAGAGACTCTTCATAGCACAGGGGGAAACTATGCTCTTGTGTGTTCATTATTTTCCTTTCCTAATCCCTTTTTTCCCCTGCTATTCCTACCGTAAGTAACATGTTGGCTTGCCGTCTAAGACTTCTCTGATCGTCCCTCATGATGTGGGTTTGCGAAAGCATTGTCCGGAGTATTCGGGTGAGCCTAAACCTGTGTGCTTTTCCCACTGGCTCTCACTGTTTGTCTCGTTTTCTCACCAGACTCTCCGGGGTGCGTTGGTGGCAGCACTGTCCAACCAGTGGCCTGAACTTGCCGGGGAACAGAGCCCCACTTTCCACATAGGAAAAATACATAGACACACAGAAACAAATATAAGGGTTCGAATACTGAATACTGAGAAAAAAGGCATAAATCGTGGATTTGAAACCAATGCTTAGTATGTTAAATGTGTAATTTTTCAAGCTGAGATAAGAAACAATACTCTGACCGGCAGTGAAGCTCTTGTTCTGGATACTTTTTCATTTCAGTTATCATGTCTCTATTTGTTTTGCATTTTCCAACCTCAAAAGTAGAATGGATCGATGTTTAAAAACAAACACGTGGGGGAAAAGGGACATCAAATCTGTTCACGAGTGGATGCCACAATGATATTGTGATTGAATCACAAGCAGTTTGAGCCTTTGTGACATGAATGGCATTACATTGAACAGGAACATTCCCCGATAGGTTCCACAGAAGATGACAAATTTAAATTGAGAGCAATCTGGCTAAAAAATAACATTTTAGCCAGACAGATAAAAACAAAAATGGAGACGGCAAGATTGATTTATTATAATTTACACTTAGGCATTTGGCAGACGCTTTTATCCAAAGTGACTTACATTGCATTATACTATACATTGATCACTATACATTGAGTAAGTGCAATCCCTGGGATCGAACCCATGACCTTGGCGTTGGTAACACCATGCTCTAACCACTGAGCTACAGGAAAGCTAAGTTAAAGCTGTCTCTAGAACGGAAACAGTTACAAAGTCGCTAATCATCTGTGTGGTAAATATCACTTACAGTAATCAATTATTAAATAAGACTGCATAATGGATAGGGCTCCGGCACCCAGATTAATTCTTTTAATCTCCTTTTAAAGGAAAATAATTTCTTCTGGTAATGTTTCATTAGTTTGGGCTCACAGGCGCCCTGTCCTTTTGGTCAAGTGTAATAACAGCACAAGATTATAGTCTGACAAGCAGAGGAATTGCATTAGGCTGTAATGTTTTCATTTAAATTCACTTTATCTGTATTCCAGTTTCAGACCAGAATCAAATGCTTTGGTTTAGAAGCAAAAAAGATATAGAACAAACACATTAACCTTTAACTGATTCAAAAACATCATGAGAGGTCTGGCATAAAAAAGTGACTACTGAAATCATTTACTTAAAAATTAAGTCCAAGTTCAGCATATTTAAACATTTACTTGGATAAACAAGAATTGTTCATGGCACTGTGCAGAAAATGTTCTATTCAATTTAATACCAGACTAAGAATAAAAGAGTGGAAAACTGCTTGTTGAACTCTTGCTCACAAAAATGTATGTTCATTTTAGAGTAATTCAATAATTTGGTAGATCCACCATCCACTGTGATTACGTCAGGGAAAAAGCAATAAGTACATTTAATCTGTCAGTGTTTTAAACTTCACTCCTGACCAGGTGAGTACATCTATGTCTTGCACTAATTACAGACAAAAATAATTTTGAGCTCACAATGGTGCCACATGATTTACTGTGCATGTTTTGGCTGGCGTGTATGTGCATTCATTACCAGAGACATGAGTTACCTTATGTCTACCTGGTGCTGTGCTTTGAATCTGATTATGATAATCTTCATCATTAAAAACACAGATAAGATTTTTCAACCTGATATGGGGAAGCTAATGAACCAATCAAAAATGGATTACATTTAGGGTCATTTTCATCAGCGTTTCATCAAAGTACGAGCTTCTGTGGGAATTTTATCACAGAACTATTTGTCTATATTTAAATTGCGCCTGATTCCAAACAAATTTGCAAGTAATAAAGTCTGATATGTTTGTTCAGACAACATCTAAATCTGTTACATCAATGCTGGTTGCCATGGTAATGACTTCACAATTTCAAGACACAAAACCCATTATATCTGACTCTGATTTCAAAACCAGATTTCAATGTGAAGATGGTTTGAACCTGGTTTATTAAATTTATTTAAATTTATTTATTCAATTTATAATTATCGAAAAAATGTTTGCTACTTTTTTTCTTTACATTTTCTCTACAAGTTTTTTAATGCAAGTCTCGTCGCACATTCATTCTTTCCCCTCTTCCAAACAGCAGCTCCTAACAGCAGTTAACTAATCCAGCTAACTGGGAACATTAAACTATGCATCGGAATTCTCCACTCAAAAGAACTCTAGTTTTATGTTATTTCTTTGCCTAATCACGCTGTCATACTAGCTTTCCCTTGGTTAAAACAACGCGAACCCACCATTTCCTGAAGGGAGGGAGAACTACAACAATGGGGTCCCTCTTGCTTCAGCCAGTGTCTCCATAACTCCCCTGATCCAGAAGTTAAACCTTTAACAACTCATAATCTCATTCCTGTTGAGTATATAGAGCTCTCTGAGGTCTTCAGTCAGAGGGAGGCATCTCGGTTGCCCCCACATCGTTCAGTTGATTGTGCCATTGAGCTCATAGCCGGTGCAGAACCCCCTAAGGGTTGCATCTTTCCTCTATCACAACCCGAATCTGAGGCCATGAAAACATCTATTAAGGAGGAATTAGAGAAGTGGTTTATATGTCCATCCAATTCTCCAGCCTCAGCAGGTTTCGTTTTTGTTAAAAAGAAGGATGGGGGCTTAAGACCATGTATTGATTATCGAACTCTAAACGAAGTAACTGTTAAATTTCGATATCCCTTACCTTTAGTCCCCACTGCCTTAGAACAGCTCCGTCAAGCCAGAATTTATACAAAATTAGATTTGCGGAGAGCCTACAATTTAGTAAGAATTAAGGAGGGGGGCGAGTGGAAAACCACCTTCTCTACCACATCAGGCCACTATGAAAACTTAGTCATGCCATTCGGTCTAGCCAACAGTCCGCCTGTCTTCCAGTCATTCATGAATGATGTATTTAGAGACATGCTAGATAAATGGGTTATCGTCTATATCGACGACATTCTTATTTATTCCAACACTTTTGAAGAACAAGTACAACACGTCAGATCCATCTTAAAACGCCTTTTAGAATTTCAATTATATATAAAAAATGAGAAGTTCCATCGCACCAGCACCTCATTTCTTGGTTACATCATTAGTAGAGAGGGCGTAGCCATGGACGAACGTAAAGTAGAATCTCCAAATGGCCACGACCTAGAACCGTTAAAGAATTACAAAGATTTCTGGGATTCGCAAACTTTTACAGGCGCTTTATTAGAGGTTTTAGTTCTGTCGCTTCCCGATTGACCACATTGACTAAACAATCATTCAGCAAATTGAAATGTCCCCTCAGGCTAAAAATGCGTTTCTAGAATTAAAAAAATGGTTCACTTCAGCTCCCATCCTCAAACACCTGATCCCGAGCTTCTATTTGTAGTAAAGGTGGACGCTTCCAACACTGGTGTGGGCGCTATATTGTCACAACGTCATGGCACACCAGCTAAGCTTCATCCATGCGCCTTTTTTCCCATAAGCTCTCATCGACTGAACGCAACTACAATGTGGGCAATTGGGAGCTATTAGCTATGAAGCTATCTCTCGAGGAGTGGAGACGCAGGCTTGAGGGAGCTGCCCACCCATTTGTTGTATTAACTGATCACAAAAATCGGAAGTACCTACGCTCTGCTAAAAGACTGGCCTAACCCCCTTTAAATGTATCCTCAGATTTCAACCTCCTCTGTTCACTTGGTCTGGCGAACCCATGGACCTTCCTTCTGTAACCGATTGGCTTCAGAGGAGTGAGGTAGTACGGGACCGAGCTCATACTCACCTACTACACTCTGTCAGAAGACATACTGTCCAGGCCAATGCTCATTGGAAAGGTCTTGGGTAAACGCAGGTGATATCTTGGATCCCACTCTGACCAAGGAATTCCACTGGATTTATCCAGAAAGGCTGGCCCCTTGTCCCCGTGGTAGACCCAGGCGCTGCCTGCCTCCTCGCGTCAGGAGCCACTACGTTTCCCATGATGCATCTACCTGGAGCCTGATTACTTCCTGGTTGCCACCTGATCCATATCACCATCCTTTATATAAACCAGACAATTGCATTCAGTCTTTGCGAAGTCTTGATTTGCCTCTAGCATCAATTTTGAGCGTTTTTCCCTGTTTCTTCATTGTTGGTTTTTACGTGCAGGATCTTGATTGTTTAACATTACTAATTGTTCACTGCCTGCCCTCTAGTTTGGATTGTCTATTCGCTATTGATTGTTTGCTACCTCAGATCCATTTAACAACCTCTCTTTCTTTTTGCTTTCGCTGTGTATGTTTGCTGTTACCGATTGTGCCTGTCGACCTTTTTATTAAATTATACTGCAAATGGATCCAACTCAGTCTGACTCTTCATTACACCCTCAATATTTATCTAACCTTGCCCCTGTAGTTACAATTATTGCCGGGCCATCTCCATATCTCTTGTTAGACCTATTTGCATTCCTTACTCCTATTCTCCAGTGCAAATCATTACTTACAGAGCTGCCCATCTAGATGGCTTTTTTAGGTATTTTAGACACACATATGTTATGTTATTATTACCAGATGCATGTTTTATTTTATTTTTTTACAAAACCTTTTTATGGCTAACTCTTTATCGTTAATGTTGAAATAGAGCTCAGCACTTCTTTACAGTTTTGTATTAATCTTACTGACTTTGTTTGCCAAATAATTGGTTATTGGTATTGGGAAAGTCTAGCACCTGCCAACTTCTAATAAGAAGGCAGCTCACTAGGTTTTCAGGGACATGTGCACAAAGAGCTGCTTTTCACTCATGTTATATTTTTCATTAAAATATGAGCCAACAGATAAAGAGGGCTGCCAAGAGCTATAGCAAAAATAGAGAAGATTTACAGGTAGGTCACTTAAACTATGAACTGACAGACAGTCAGGCACAAAAAAGTGTCATTTTATTTATGCATTAAATAATTTTTAAACGTTTTAGCTGGTTTACCAGCTTGGTTTTAGCTGGTTAAGCTGTTTATGCAGGCTGGTTTTAGAAGGGTTTTGGCCACTTTTATAAATGGTGAAGCCAGTTATAACTAGCCAACCAGCTAAGACTGGTTTTAACTGTTATTTTTAAACACAGGTTGTTTTTCACATAAAATTTATCCCAAAAAAAAACAAACAGACTCGATGAAAGATTAAAATTTAGGATACTGGAAGCATTTGTTAAAGTAATTAAAACAACATTGGATAAACTAAAAACATATGATGGTTAGTTTAATAGTAGAAGTGGGCCTCTTACCAATCACACAGGTGACCTGGCTCACCAGTGAGCATCTGTTTAGTCAGCGCAACCTCATATGCAGACTTTATCAATACAAACACATAAAAAAACTTGCACACCAAAGGCATATTTCAAAGACCACACATCTCATGTAGATTTAAGTGCTCTTATCTATTATGGAGATTTACAAGTGAGACAGAATAGAAATTACCCAATATCAACTTGGGCATTTTCCAATATCAACTTTGCCATTCCCAATAATATTACGAGACTCCTGGGAGAAAGGGATGACACAGCCTTTAAAGTATATATTGCGTAGGTGGAGGGGGGAGGTCAAAACGCCTAAATACAGCTAAATCACATTGTGCTTGCTACAGTAAAGTCCATGTTCAGCAAAACCAACCAACATTTCACACTGCTCATAATAAATGAGGTTAATTTACACCACAGAACAAAAGCAACATTTTCCACCAGTAACGATTGACATGCCTCTCTCACCTGCAGCAATTATTGTGGTTGTTGCTTAGCTCATTCGCACAACATTGGGTCGCGGGTCGTGACACGTTTATGACAATTGCTTTCACTCTTTTGCTTCCAACAGAGGATGGACCTTTAAATAAATGTGTGATTTTAAATTATTTGTGACTTCTAAAAATGTGGAGCATTTTCCTTCTTATATTATAAATAATAACCTTATACCAATTATAATGTATACAATTAATAACATTATACAACAGCCACAATAACAAGCTTGACTCGACTATGTACTATGGCCTATGTATGGACTATGTATATATCAGTATGACCCGTCTGTCAATCCACAACCACCTCTAGACTCACAATACTCCCCTAACATCTGCTCTTTGACCTTCACCGTCCATCATGTGTCTTATTTTATTTTGACAGACTCAATATCCTCACTCCCTGTTGTATCCTCTTCCTTTTCATTTTGCCCAAAGCATTATTTATTTATTTATTTGGCATTTTTGAGTTGTCCTGCCGCTTGTCTTATTTACTTGAACAGGGCTGGACTGGTTCAAATGTTTCTATGTCAACCAGTGTTCCTGTAGCTCAGCTGGTAGAGCGCTGCGTTAGGAGTGTAAAGGTTGTGGGTTTGATTCTCAGGGAGGCACACATACTGACAAAATGTATTTTGACAAAATTTAAACTTGAATGTACTGTTAGTTGCTTTGGATAAAGGTGTCTGCCAAATGCATAAATGTGAATAACTCAGCATATTTCCCTACCTGTACAGAAATGTTTTAAAAGTTCATACAATGGGCAACGTAAAGCTTAGATCGAACTGTTTCCAAAATGTTTTCAATGTTACCATCATCTTATCTCACAAGTCAACTGATAATTTTTTTTAATACATGTTTGTGTTTTGTATATTTTTTATTTAAGGTCTTATTGCAGGGGTGTCAAACTCTGCTCCTAGAGGGCCAGTGACCTGCAGAGTTTAGCTCCAACCAGCTCCAGCACACCTGCCTGGAAGTTTCTAGTAATCCTAAAAACCTTAGCTGGATCATTAGCTGGATCAGGTGTGTTTAATTAGGTTGAAGCTAAACTCTGCAGGACACTGGCCCTCCAGTAGCTGATCTAACACCCCTGCCTTAGTGTGTTCATTCAAAAATCATCATGTTTTGTTATGAGCCACGTCTTTTACTTTTTTGATAAAGTACAATCAGTTTGGCATAGTTTCATTTCAGTCTGAAACCTTAGAAGCTTGAGACAGTGGTGAATATACAGGGGTTGGACAATGAAACTGAAACGCCTGGTTTTAGACCACAATAATTCATTAGTATGGTGTAGGGCCTCCTTTTGCGGCCAATACAGCATCAATTCGTTTTGGGAATGACAGATACAAGTCCCGCAAAGTGGCCAGAGGAATTTTAAACCATTCTTATTGCAGAATAGTGGCCAGGTCACTACGTGATGCTGATGTAGGAAAACGTTTCCTGACTCGCTCCTCCAAAACACCCCAAAGTGGCTCAATAATATTTAGATCTGGTGACTGTGCACGCTATGGGAGATGGTCAACTTCACTTTCATGTTCAGCAAACCACTCTGTCACCAGTGTTGCTGTGTGTATTGTTGCATTGTCATCCTGATACACGGCACCGCCTTCAGGATACAAAGTTTAAACCATTGGGTGCACATGGTCCTCCAGAATGGTTCGGTAGTCCTTGGCAATGACGTGCTCATCTTGCACAAGTATTGGGCCTAGGGAATGCCATGATATTGCAGCCCAAACCATCACTGATTCACCCCCATGCTTCACTCGGGGCATGCAACAGTCTGGGTGGTACGCTTCTTTGGGGCTTCTCCACACCGTAACTCTTCCTCTTACGTCCACAGTTACTCCTGTTAGACGTGGTTCGTCCTTCTTGGCGGTATGCTGACATTACCCTGGATACCGTGGCTCTTGATACATCACAATTCCAGCACATAATATCAAAAGTGATTTAATGAAGGATTTAAAACAGTTTTCAGCATGTGAATATCCTGAGAATATTTTGTTATGAAAAGAACCAAAGTAAAAAACTCTATTTTACTTTTTTCTATTTTACTCCTCTAACGGAAAATATGTTTAGGAACTTATACACATTAAAATATGCCACTTGTGTGTCTTTCATGTTTGTATTTGCCTTCCTCCAAGGCAGTGAACTATTTTCTTGAATGGTCCTTACAGGTTATAGACATCTGTGATTGAAAAAGCACTACACAGATTCCTAGTACAGATCATATCAATCAAAGAGGCCTCAAAATAGCTGAAGGGCTGCAAGCAATTTTATATGACTATGTGTGAGTGTCTTTAGCGTATACTGTATGTATGTGTATATAGTTGACATCATTAATTAACATTTGTTGGAAAGTAAATTGTGCAATGTCAACGTCAGAGACTGCCCTTGAGTTTTATTTTTGCATAGTGCAGATACACTTGTACCCTTTGCACAATGTAGGATTATGTGTGTTTACTGCAGTATGTGTGCACTATGTAGGTGTAAAGTGGGTGCTTACTAATGCGTTCCTCTGCCTCCTCTGTTTTCCATTTTTTCTCTTCTCACCTCTGGACCTTTTAGTGATTTTTGCTTTTAATGTATAGAAAAGCCCTTTGTACTGTAGTTTTCTCTTTCTCTCCAAAGACATCATCATCGCCCACGTTCATGTAAAATCTGATATGGAAACACATGTTAAAAATATATAATACATATAAAATATATATGTTAATGTATGGACTGCACAGATATAAAATATGTCACATACAGTACTTATATGCAACATTTAAACTAATATGTTGTTCAGATCAGCTGTTTTCATTATGTAACAAATATATGACATATACTGTATGTTACTGTGAACCTAAATTCCTATGTCACAAATATCAATACATGTATATATAAATATGTGTTCTTCACTTCATGTTCATGTACATATTCTATATAATACATTACCAATAGTGGGATTAAAATACTTGTCAACATAAGCAAACTTTATATGTTCATACTTTATATGGCCATATATCAGCTTTCTGTATGTGATATGCACATTCTGCCTATATATTAAATGACAGTATGAAGTCTACAGTCTACAACACAACTCAACACATGCTTAGAAAGCGAGGAATTAAACATCAACTAACAGAACAGTGAATAGATCTCCTATACAGTTTATAAGTCATTGTGCTGAGAAAACAGCTATAATAAGACCATAAAAAGACTAATGTTGTACCCATTGAAAGCTACTGATGTGTTGTTTGCACTGAGTGTAATGAATGTAGGCTTATATCTTATAATAAAGGCAGAATCACACAGAACTCAATAAAACTGAAGAGAATAAGTTTTAATCCTACTGAGAATTAAGCACAAGAGTAATGTATTGGCAAACCTAGGCCTTTATGTGCAAAATCACTGATGTGCTAATAGCTAGTCCGTATGCTACCCAGGACACATCAATAGGTTAACATGGTGCTCATGGCCTTACTATGCCAGGACACTTCAGAAAACCTATTAACATTAACCTATTAACAACAAATCTCAGTATGTGTGGGGGTGAGAGAGCTCAAGAAATGTGGATGTTTATTTGTGTGTATGTTTGTGCATGTGAAACATACACCACTAATATCCTATTAGCAAACTAATACAACCACTTCCCATCATTATCTAATCAACTGCCTGATAAGCCAATTCCTGTGGGCTCAGATGAAGCAGCAAGAATCGGAAATAGATTGGAATTGGGAATCACTGACATGGAAGGTAGGTTACTAATTGTATAGCAGTGGTAATTAATGAGGGAAAGAGAGGTTTAGAAAAGCTCTATAACTGGAGGGGTTTGCCAAAGGGAGAATGTAAGAGTGCTCTAATTACTGCAGATGACGTGAGGGGATAATGACCACTAGGTTACTGATTTTAGTGCGAGCATGTGTGTGTGTGTCAGAATGTAATGAATGCCTTTACAGTTGTTTTTCGACGTTGTTCACAAAGTCTTGAGTTGTATGTAATCATGTTGTTAAACAAACTTGCTCTCGGGGTTAAAAAACAGTGGCTCTGTTTTAAAACATGGTCAGGGCTTAATAATGGGTTGATCTCATGCGTCCAGAAAAGAGACGCCTTCACCTAAGGGCGAGTCATAATCAATAAACATTTTGTACTACAAGCTGTAATAAACTCAAAACATAAAATTTAATGATAATAATAATAAGTAATGTGAACCTTCCCCCTTGATATTCACCCCCTGGACCCAATAAAAAGATTTATATATTAATATATATATATACATACATAATTATAACGTCTTTATTGTTTCTCAGAGACAAATGGAGACTTTAAAAATATCCGTTATTTTATTTTAGGAAACAAACCTTTAAGCATACAATTGTGTATTTTGTAAGACTTGATTATTGCAATGTCCTACTTGGTGGCTGCCCTGCAAGATAATAAAAAAAACTCCAGATAATTCAGAATGCAGCAGCCAGAGTTCTTATGAGAACGAACAAGTATTACCTTATAAGGCTAGTTTTGTCAGCTCTACACTGGCTGCCTATCAAGTATCGTAAAAATTTTAAAATCTTGCTGATTATCTACAAGGCCCTGAGTGGTTTAGCTCCTCAATACTTGAGCGAGCTCCTCTCCTATTATAGTCCTTCGCGTTCACTGCGATCTGAAAATTCAAGTGTTAGTACCCAGAATTTCAAAAACAAGTGCTGGTGGTAGATCCTTCTCGTATTTGGCAACCAAACTTTGGAATAGTCTTCCCAGTGTTGTCCGGGAGGCAGATA
>JAZGTJ010008428.1:0-21027 GCA_036877575.1 Botia almorhae
GGGTCTCTGAACAGGACAAAGAACTCTGTAAAGATTATGCATTCTGAACACTCACATTATAACATTAATCTAAAAGCAGTGACTGAAAGCTACTGGTCCTTCATTACCCATAATTCCTGAGTCTGGCTCTGATTGGCTCTCACCTGCAGCCCTGCTTCTCCTCCTGTATGTGGAAGATGTGTGTGGTGAGCTCCAGGGAGTGTTCTCTCCGCACCTCCGCCAGCGCCTCCAGTCTTCCCTGCATCTCTTTGGATCTCTTCTCCAGAAGCTCCCCAAGACGCTGGTTGTGACGCTTAATTTTGTCTCTCTTCTCCTGGTGCCGACCGGCCCTGCGCTGCAGCCTCTGCGCGTCCTCCTGCGAACGCAACAGCAGTTCCCTGCCTAAACGAGAAAACAACAAAACTTGTTTGAGATCCAAACCATCATCGTTTTCACTCATGTTAGGCCCTCATCTTTAACTATGTATGGCCAAAATCCATCATTTCCTCACAGTATCTACTTTTATAGCACATGAACTCACCACTCCTAACTTCTTCATTGCCAGCGCAGATGGCCTCTCTGAGCTGCTGAACTTTCATCTTGCATGACATGATTTTCCACCTCTGCGTTAAATAAAACAACCAAGAAGGTGAAAATGTCTTGAAAACAGACTCAGAATTGTTCTACATTTCAAATCTGGAGCACTTAAAACCTAAAATAAATGACTTCAGTTAGAAAACAACTTACAAGCTGATCAGCCTCAGCCTTCTTGTTCATGGCTTTGATGACTCTGAGAAGAAAAAACATTCAGAATTCTACAGACATGATACACAAGATTCTGAATTGATACTGATCAATCACAACACCTCTGCTGAAGATCCTCTTTCTCATTTTTCAGCTTCTGAAGTCTTTCAAGCTTCTCTGAGTACCTGTCAACAAAACATCTTCATTAACAATTGATGCATATTATTATGTTCATTTTACATCAGGTAAAACCAAGACATATATTCACAAAACTCATGTCAGTAATCAACATTAGAAATACAGTAAGACTAGAAACAGACTACTAGTCAGTTAAACTTCTAAACCTCTTAATAAGCTTTAAATCAACCCATGTATAACTTTATTGTACATTACCTATATTCCAATTCATACCTGTTAAACATTTTCAGACTGAAACGACACATTGTGAAAACAGCAATAAACTAATTCATTACAAGAAAATAAAACTTTTTATATGGACTCTTGGTTTTACAAGCCCTGTGTAATATAATTACATAAACAACATAAAAATATTGCAGTTTTAACAGATGTAAAAGATGTAAAGTCTTTAAGTCAACGTGACTCAGCTAAAGCTAACCAGCTAAACACACAGGCCCATTAAATACTGTTATTTTAACTCATATAAACCATGACAACTGTTAATCATTATAAAACAACTACTGAAATAAAATAAATTAACGAAATATGACCCAGATCGACAACACTGTCCGAAGCCCGACAGCTTGTTTACAAATTAGCTTTAGCCTATTAGCACACTGAAGCTGTTTGTATTAGCGTGTGTAAATAATCACACTTAAATAAGAAACATCCGCACACCTCTCCGGATTTCTCCCGTCAAAATACACGAAATCGCCGGTCTGGATGCAGCGGGCGCAGGTGAGTCTGCGCCGGGAGGTGTTGCAGAGCGGACATCTCTCAACGGCCACAAACAGCCCTTCAGCATCATCCAGCGCCTCCACCATCACCGCGCCACCGGCGCTAGCGCACGCCGGCTGAAGGTGCTGCTGAGGCGGCTGCGGTCGGGCCGATGCCCGGGCCTCTGATCCAGACTCTGGATGTTCTTCGCCAGGCCCAGCAGCCTGTAGTTCGGTTTCCTGTGGACTAGCCATGACGATACAAGCACAGGAAGATCAGCAGCCGCTGGTAAACTGTCTGTGTTATTTACATGGTCTGTGGTTATAAAGATTAAAAATATAACCAGTGCTGGTTTATGACCTGCTGTGTGTATGTGGTGGCAATATTGAAGGATATACTATATACCACGTGACGTGTTGTTTGTGTATATGATGTCACGTGGGGTGTAGCATGATAACCACACCTTCTACCAAAATACAACATTTACCACAGTTACAACTGCAAAATCATAATAATATGGGATATCCTTTCATCCTAAACGCTTTAGAATATCTGACATGTCGTTATATTTTTGTTTTTTTATGGTTCTTTTTAACAGTGTTGTAATTATAATTATGGGGGTTTGGCAGAAACCATGGTTACCATAAAAAACCTGTTGACAGGGGTTTAGGGTGTAGATCAGTTACAAAATGTATGTTTATTAATGTTTCACTTTTACTTTAAGAAAATCAACTTTTTATTCTGATCGGAGTAATTTTCGAGGGCTGCCTCTCTATTCATGTTTTTGTTTCTATGAAAATATTTACAGAAAACGAGGAAAGAAAACTTCCCCAGTCTCGGTGATACATGTTATTCCACCTGTATTATAAAAAGAAAAACGATTAAAAAAAAAATCGACACATCAGATATTCTGTATTGTTAAAAATGTGCGTTAACATAACTAACGACACATTTAAATGAATAATACGCCGTGGCAATGCTGCTTCGGGCCAGCAGAGGGAGACAAACAAGCTCGAAATGCAGAGTTACTTCTGCGCATGAGCGGAAAACACGTGTCGTAACTAGCCATTGTGAAACACGTGAGCTGTCACTTTACATGATAAACAGTTAAATCAGACGTGTGTTGTTTGACCTCTCAATGTGTGTGCATGGCAAGAAAATGCACAGTGAGTGTTTTAAGAGGATGAAGGGATTGTGAAGAGTCAAGACGTCTGTGTATTTGTTGTATATCATGTGGATTGGAGTATGCAAGAATTGTGCAATAAATTCAGCCATTCACCACGTTTTCATGTAATAAATACAATTTTATTTGTTTGACTTCTCTGAGAAAGAGTTTGGAAGATAGACTATAAACACTAAAGACAGAAACACTTGACTTCAGTTTGGAGCGGTCAAAGGTCAAAGTCACAAGATTCCTGAAGGGAACAAACAGTCTTAGAAAACTGATCCCAGACTAACTGATAAATCACCTATATGTTCAAGGAAAGCAGAACTTGGTCACCATAGAAACACAGAAGAGCTGAAGGTTCGAATGGTTGTTCATGAGGATCAAGTCAAGTGCACTAAGCATGCATTCTAGTTCAGGAAGCGAGCCGACCCTAAAATCCACCGTTCCTCATGCATAAGTGTTACAGTATTCATGCGAAGTACAGAGTGATTCTCATTTGACAGTGTATTACATTGTTACCCAGGTAATATTACTGTACATACTGTCCATACAACATTTCATTCTGTTGCATTACTGCTCACTAAATCAAGTTTTATCATTTTGATGTCATGCATGTCAAAGTTTGGTTTAAAGTTGAAGCACTTTTTTAAATGAGATGAGGAATCTGATCTCGTTTTGCATACTGCCCCAAATAAGTCAAAAATATTGGCTAGCTAAAATCTGTTTAGCACAAGCGTTCCAGTGCAGTCTGCAAAAGGGTCACTGTAGGGTGCTCGTAAAACACAAGCATTGCAGCTGAAGCACTGCATCGCATTTTCAACTTTACACCGCTAACCTGCATCAACTGTACCAGAGAGAACATGAGAGCAGCGAGATGGCGAGAAACTGTTACATAAAACTGAAGCATTTCAGACATCATCAAGTTGCTTCTGCACTGAAGTAAAAGTGTTAAAGCAGGCGAACGCTGTACAAGTTATTTCTGTACTTTATGCAAAAGAGAATTTATAGATGACTGCGTGTTTTCAAAGAGAATGTTGACAATATAATCATGTTAAGAAAACGTTAATGAACACGATTTGTGCCTTGAATATCATGTAGTTAGCACAGATGTTCTGAATAAACCCCACACGGTCCTTCATTAGGGGATTTGCTCTGTCAGAACTCTATCAGAATGTTAATATTCATTGCAAAAGGAATTAATCTGTGAACAAGTGATGAAAAACAGATTTTGCCACAAATAATTAATGACTCTTGACATTAGTTCAGGTGTCAAAATCGTGGCAGAAATTGTACAGCGTGCACATAATTTAGCTCGGAAAAGCACCGTCACGTCAAACAGTACAAGAGTATCTGAACGCTATAAAATACAGTATGTGCAGGTCCAAACAGATAAGAAATTACAGTACACTCAATATTATTACAATGCCATTATCCAAATTAATATTAGCTTAGACAAAAAAGTGCTTTACTGTACATCAATATGGAATAACAGAAAAGAAGGCTTGATTCTACCAGAGGTTAGTGGAGACACCTTTACCTAACTGGCAAGGAATTGTGGGTAATACAGAAAGGATTTTTCAGGAAGCAATGACACAATGACTTTTTGTTTAGCTCTAAGTAAAATGACTAACAGAACATCACAAGATAATTAAATGTACCTTTAAGAAGATCATCCCTGGACAGCAGTTTGAAACTACAGCACGATGCTCCTCAAGAGAAAACCTGTAAACTTATTTCTTGTGCAGAAGAAGACGATTTCCACACAGTTTGCCCTTCAGTGAGGAAAAGCATCTTTTAGGTTTTGACATCTTCCTCAGTGTCACCAGAACAACTCGGTTCAGTTGTGTTTTTGTGGCAGGTTTGAAGTCCCCATCCGCAGCCTGAATGAACATTACAAATGACAGATTTATTCCTTAACAACAAATTGCTGGTCAACATTAAGGCACCCGTTTCCTTGAGACAGTTTCCATTTCAAGTACAAAAACTTCTGCAAATAAAACAATACAAAATTATCCTTCATAATTCTGATTAGTTTTGAGATACGCAGGCTGTCATCATTTTAAGTTTCCGGTGACACTGAGCTTCCCTCTGGAACCAAACTGACCCTGCTGGGTATTAAAACACAGACACTTCAGTGTGTGTCAGTGACCTGTCACATAATAATAAATACACAAAGAGCCTCAGCACAAACACAACAGACAGTATAAAATCATTTCAGCAATAAAAAGTTAAAAGTGAGACAAATCTGGCTTGTGAAGGGTTTCCTGTCCCTCTTAAAGAAAGCTCTGACAATTAAAATGTCAAGTTCAAACAAAGTTCAAACACATGTTTGTTGGAGAGTCTCAACAACTGTTTCAGTTTCACATGTCTGATTGTATCCATATAAAACTTGCTATGCTTCCTCATCTGTAAGACAGTGACCACAGGGTCCATTTTGTCTGATAAGCTGCACCACGCAGCCAATAAAACCTTGTGATGCACGACCCTCATGGATAACATGGTCATTTGGCAGCCATGTTAAATGGCAAAAACGTTCAAACGTATTTTTAGTAGCAGGGCACAAAATTCAACAAAGAGGCGAGAGAGATCAAGGGCGTGTGGTAGCACGAAACATGGAGGTAGGACAGTGGCGTTCTCTTCGGTCACTTTATTAAAATCTATTTAAAACATTCTGCTATGCAGCATCATGGCTCTTGAGTGGTCAGATTTTGTTGTCCATTCTCTTTTCCACCGCACTGAGGAGCATTTTGGAGTACTGCTCTAAAAGAGCTAGTGTCCTATCATCCCCCAGAGTCGCGTCGCTGTCAGCTAGCGTGTGCGCATCGCCGGGCGATCCTGAAGGAGTGGACAGAGGCAGAGAATTCAGCTCAGTTCTCATCGTCTCAAACGCTTCAGCCAGAACACGTGTCATTTCCTGCTGCTCCCCGCTGGAGTCGGTGGAGTTGCTTAGCTACAGGAGCAACACACGGCCAAAGTTAGATTCAAGTCACTCGTACAAAGTGATTTAGACAGTTGTGTGGGCTGAAGAGCAGACTGCACTACAATTACATGTGAATGCAGTCAGATGAGAACCTACCATTTTATATAGACCAGAGGCTCTTTTAAAACTGCTCTGCAATTCACTGGCAACCAGCCTACAAGAGTCCATATTAAGACACGTGTCTGCAGAGAAATAAAGTCGTTCTGTTAGTCATCTGTTTAAGATATGAGAAAGAAGCCATTCATTTTTAATCCAATCAATTACAGTTTCTATTCAAAAACTGTGACTGAGAAGAGTGATAAATGACATGCGTGATTTATGCTAGCAGAACAAGAACAAACAAACTTCGTTTTACCTGGAACAACATTACTATTAACCAATCACAGCCCCAGTCCTACCCTTAATATCTGTGATTGGTCAATAGAAATTGGCAGTGATTGGTCAATAGAAATTATCTGTCTGTTCCAGGGACAATAAAAACATGCTGAACATGTTCTGCTTGTGAGCGTCATGTTACAGTATGTGTGGTTTGATGGACAGCGTTTTGAAAACATGACTCTTGCAAACAAAACTAACTGATCAGCTTGACTGAGATGGAATGCTGGTTTTAGAGATGATGTTAGAGGAAACGTTAGCCTCACCCTTCAGATGATCAGGATTAATGGATGGAGATGGAGAAGAAGAGATGACAGAGGTGATGGGAGAAGATGAAGGCCAGAACCCTTTAGTAAAGAAGTGCTGAGACAGCCCAAGCAGAAGAACAGAAGGTGGAAGTATGGAAGACTGATGTCTCAGCAAACCTGAGTTCTGAGGCTGAAGATGTCCTGGACCGCAGGACTGACCCATAGAACAAGATTCAGTCCTGGACGTTTCCTCTTGTCCTGTCTCTGTGTTTGCATGGAGCTCAGTTTCTGAGAAGTCTCTAGTCTGGTCTGGAATGAGATCCATACTGAGCTCAGTCCGGTCTGAGTCTGTGGTTTCTTTAGATGGGGTGAAATGCACAGCTGTGCCCGGCTGCTCAACACTACTGGACAGCTGAGCCGGTTCAGGAAGTGCAGACGGAGATGTTGAGGTTCGACTTGAGAACGTCTTTTCCTTTTGCACAAACCTTGGACTGGGTGAAAGTGAGGACAGGGAAGGTTTGTCTGGAAGTGGATTGGGAATGTCTATATGGAGCAGAGGACGAGTGCTGCCTGTCAGTTTGGCTTGCAGACATTTCGAGAAAGAGGTTTCGGTCAAGCCAGCACTGAGTGTAGGTATGACCGCTGCGTGGGGCGTGCAAGGGCCTGGAAACGAGGACACAGCAGTATTAGGAGAGGAAATCATGTTGACAGGAGTGGTGGGTTTGCTCTGGGAGATGCCACGAGCGGAAGATTCCCGGCATGAGTCTGAGGATCCAGAGTCTTCTCCAAGTTCTAACACATGTAGGTTCTCGCCCATGGACACCGAGCGAGACATCTTGGCCATGGAGCTGGTGGTGGGACTCATGTAGGAGCGAGACTTGTATCGTGTGGACGTGGTGATGTCCTTGGTCGGGGTGGTCATGGGACTGGTGAGCGGGACTGTGGGAAGGGAACGTCGTGGCGTGGTGTGGACACCTCGTTCAGAAGCCTGGGGTTGAGGTTGGACTTCTCTAGATGGACGACTGGGTGTCTGGACCATATCACCTAATGGAGCGAGAAATTAAGTGAATAGTAAGCAGGGTTTCAAAAAAGTTTTGGTTGCCGTGACAAACATCTATATAACAGTGTTCCTGGATGCTTTACCCTCTGAGGAGATGTTGTGTATGGACTGAGCTTTCCTCATGCCTGCTGAACTGTTGTGACTTGCAGCAGCTTTAGCGACGGGGCTGATCAGCCTGCGGGAGTCCATGACAGCTGTGCGTTTCTTCTGGATTAAACGCTGACCTGTTGTCCTCTCAGAGCTCTGGATCTCCTGCTGTCTGCCTGGGCTTTTATTTTCCAGGATGGGTCTCACCTCTGAGATAAGAGGCCGCACCACACCGCTGGCTGTTTTCCCTTCACTGCTTTTGTTTGATGGGAAAGGAAATCCAGTTCTGCTGAAGAAAAACAAGATCACAGTTATAAGTTTGTCTCACGGTGATGTGAGATGGATGGAACTTTGACGTTGTCAGATGTTACCTGCTGGGGGAATTCTGAGAGAGGAACTTTGACGATATGCTGTCAGAAATGTTCGGAGTTACTCTGGTGGAACCTGCTGAACAGAGAATACAAGAATCTCTGAATCTAGTAAATGTCTGCACAAATAATCATAAAACAATAGTTTAACATCTACCAGGCGTGCTGTGGTCTGAGAGGGTTGCAAAGTGTTTCTTGAGAAAGGCCTCCTGGTCTGGAGTCTGAGGCACAGGGATCTGAACTTCACTCTTCCTCAAGGTGTCCTCCTCTTCTTCATCCAGATCCTCCATGTCCAGTTCTGATGAGTTTCCATCGACACTCAATGGCTCGGTGGGTTCTGAGTCTACAGTGTGCACACAGAACCACACATTAACCAATGAAATATCCTTATAACATCTTATAACAACCCACTGCAGTTACTGCCATTATAAAACACTGTTCGAAAATTACAGTACAGAAAATTACAGACTTGTAACTTTGGATGATCTTTAATTTGATAGTTCTGCTTGATGCTGGTGGTAAGAGTCTACATTACTCTGTGGAATATTTTTATTGTCAGTATCAATATTATTACATTTAACTATGTATTTATGAGCATTTTTAATTCTAAGCATTGGTGTCTTTTTTTTTTACGGTAACTGCACTAAAATAACCTTAACTGCCGTAGAATCACTGAAACAAAGTCTTCTCGTAGCTTATTGTTTTAAATAGCATGATTGATGGTATGACTGACTGAATACATAAAGTCTCCTGATGTGTGTGTAAGTGTGTGTGAGTGTGTGTGAGTGTGTGTGAGTGTGTGTGAGTGTGTGTGAGTGTGTGTGAGTGTGTGTGTGTGTGTGAGTGTGTGTGAGTGTGTGTGAATGTGTAGGAGTGTGTGTGAGTGTGTGTGTGTGAGTGTGTGTGATCCTGCAGTGGTATTATTACCTTCTCCCGGGTGCTCAGGGCTGGACAGATGACTGCTGGAATACTCCACCGAGCAGCAGGCGCTGTCTGGACTCTGTTTCTCATGGCAGGAGCTGATCTCTGAACATCTCCCTTCATGAGGTAACTTCTTCACCTGATACTCACTGCACAGAAATACAGAGAACAATCGTGGGTTTGGAAATCACCAAATGCTGAGAACTGCACAGAAGGCTTTACTTTGGGTGTTAATGTTTAAATCTGTGTGTGTTTTTTTACCCCCACCTGCTGGCGAGACCGATCTGATCTTCACCTTCCTCAGGATACAACACCTCAGGGTCGGGGGTTTGAGGGGACAGGTGGATGTAGTGAGGACGAGTCTGTCCTTCTGCTCCGTTTTGCTCAGGCACCTACAGAGAAGATACACACCATATGAGAGGAGGACAAATCAGAAACAAATGTGGGAACTTTATGTTCTGCCTGTTGACACAGGGTAGACAATTATTTCCAGCAACATTGTTTGTTATGCTGGTTGAAAGTTATCATTGCATTAGATCCGAATACAATGATAGGATGTCCTACTTGCCTGTCAAACTATGTATGTGTTCATGTGTTGGAGGAGGCGTGGCTTTGGAAAGCTAACAAAATTGTCTATCCTACTCTAAAAAGCTGTTTATCCATTTTATACAAAGTTATATCATGATTTAAAGACTCTCACCCATGCAGCGATGGTCTGTAGACTGACTGTACTGCCCATTTCCTGGCTCTTGCGCGGTTCTTTATGAACATCAGGGTGCTTGCTGGGAAACAGTGGCATGGCGAATGACTCCAGCTGTCTGAGGTCCAGCATGGACTTCACCTTCAGATCCATACTGCCAATCCGTCTGGACCAGCGGCGTCTCGGTCGTGGACCTGAGCCCTCATGCTCAGAGCTGCTGTTGTGTTGCTTCAGGAAGAGAGGGGGAGATGTTACAAAGCATCATGGGAAAGAAACGAATGAAGCTGTCATATGTAATTACCTTCTTCATCTGCGAGTTAAGATTGTTGCGTTTCTCCTCTGACGATCCTTCAAACAGAAACAAGATACTAGTATTAAAAGCTCACAAGCCTTAAAATAAATATTTGGAAGAAGTCTTAGCCAATCAAATCTCAGAAGAGCCGGATGTGGTATGTAGACCTAACCAAACCAGTTCATCATGACTGCTGGAGGATGCAAGTTACCGGTTTCCTCGCCTGAAGACAGCTGAGGGAACATCTCATCTTCCTCCTCAATGCCCTCCTCTTCCTCCACATCTTTATCACTATCAGATGACACAGTACTAATGACGGCAGCGCTGCGGGTTTCTCTCTTTGTGCTGAAACAAACCAGAAGTCAAAACTTAAAATAATTTAATTCTATTCACATTCATTTATTTAGGACTTTTCACACAATAAATCATTTTAAATCAGCTGTACAGAAGACGCATATTTCCTTGATACCAGACAAAACCCATATTATTTTATAAAAGCTGATATCTTATACATTATAATATTTACAATGAACAAAATTAATTTATTATATTAAACAGCTGTTGATGGGTGTGTATGTGTTTATCTCACCTGGCTGCGTGATGTTTGTTAGGTGGAGTCTTCTGTACAGGTCTGCTGTTCTGTTTTAGCTCCGCGAGACGCTGTCTCATGTTGATGGTCAGCTCCGGACACAGACGCCACACAAAGATACAGCTGAACACGGTCAAACACACCAGCAGACAAGAGCAAACGTCACACCTCCATCCAAACACGCAGTAAAATACTGCGTTTAAAGAGAGACGTATTGAAATGAAATAAGAATCAATCTTACCTGTCCCCCGACACAGAAATCAGATGTTTACAGTCGGTGGTGAACTTCATTCCTGTTACGATCTCTACAAGAGAACATCAAACACAACATACAGATATCACTGATAAACAACATGATAAACTGATAAATATTTTAATGTATACACAATACAGACACATAATATTTCATGAAACATCTCAGTATTCATTGTATTCGTAATAAAACACAAATGATTCAATGATTCTAATGAAACAAATGTTTCCGTCTCATCTGCTGAAATGATCTCACCAGAGTGTCCAAACATGGTGGCCACACACTCTCCAGTGAAGAAGTCAAAGATGCTGATGTTCTTGTCTGAGCAGCTTGTAGCCACATACAGACCTGAGGGATCCGTCTGGACCTGATGAACAAACACAGATGATGCGGTCAGAGGTCAATAGCTGACGTCTCATCTAGCAGAAAGTCTGATCTTCAGATGATTTCACTGGGTTGTTTTCATTCTGCTGACCTTTATGAGGGTCCCATCCTCCCCCTGAGAACCCTTGTAGACCTTCTTCTGTTTGCCATTGGAGATGTTAAAGATCCTGTAAACAAGAACGAGAGACACACGTTTAATCATAGAACGAAACAAATCACACGTTTCATAATGTTTTGTTTTTGAGGCATGTCAAATCAGATCTTTGACTTTCAGGGGTAAAAATCTCGCAGAACCTTTAAATCTCAGACTTCCTGGCAAAAACGTTGCAGAATTTCATTTTGCCCCTTTCACCTGCAGCCACATGGAGGCGCTGGTGTGTTATACCTCCTGCTGCAGCCCCTTACAGCCCCCAAACCACAGCACTGTGGGAGGCGCGAAACTAATAAAACACCCTCAGGCGTCACATGACTTACATGGGGAACAAAAAAAAGAGCCCATTACAGCCTTTTAAAAGCCACATTCAGCTCCATGACAGCGGCCTACAGCTGTGAATACTGACTCTGCTGATGTACCAGACGCACGGCAGAAAACAGCACAGACATACCCTGCCTGCACTGAGAGGAACACAAGGGTAAGAGAGAGAGAGAGAGAGAGAGAGACTAAGTGTCCGTCTGTGTGACATACAGCATTCCTGACATTTTTCGTGCCCACAGTGCAGAATAGATTTGAGGTCGTGTGAATGAACAAAAGGAAATGTGACGGTTCATGTGCTGAGCTGTTTCTTTTCAAATGTTAACAGAACGACACAGTGACACACACAAACACAATGAAGCACAGGGTCACAAACCCTGTACAACACAGGTTTGATTAGATTTAGCCTGCCGCTAAATCATGTTCTGTCACGATCACACTGCAGATCTGAACACAGTACAGTCATTAACATTAATTATCACAAAATACCAGTTACAGTGCAAAAAAAAAAACACGTTCTTGTTTATTATGCCAAAATGATGTAGAATAAAATATGACGCCTTGTTTTTGTGTGAGTCAATCCTTAGAACAATCACAAAGTGAGATAATCAGATTGTGTCTGATGATTCTGATCGGACACGCGAGTCACACTACAGACAGACTGACTCAACCTGTGTGTTCGTATGCATGCGTGTGCACGATCTAAAACACGCTTGTTACAACTGGATTAACGAGCCTCTAAACCAGTCCTGCTGTAAAAACAGCCGATAATCTGTTAACAAACAACCGTAACGGCCAGCCCGATGACCTCAGAGGTCCAAATATATCACTAACAACAGTCCAACCCTCACTAATGAGTGAACATGTAATGTATAGCAATCAACACGCATGTAATCAGATCTAAAAACATATGCACGTGCAACAAACACATTTACATAACAATAGCCTGCAGTTTCCTGGCAGACAGGCTTAACTAGCAGATGCTGTTTATTTTATAATAAAATACTCATGTAGAGAATATTACCAGAATTATGAACAGAAAAACACACTCAGACCTGATACTGCGATCCTGGCAGCCAATGACAGCGTATTTCCGTGTGGGGTCGACGTCCATGTCATACAGCGTGGTCTTCCTCACTATGTGATGAGTTCTTGTGAACGCTGTACCATCTGCTGTCTGTGACAAGATGTTAAAGATTAGATGTTAGTTAGTACACGCCTAAACTTTGCCTAATCTACCATCACTACTGATTATCAAGACTAAGTTTATTACCTTCCTAGAATGGTCAAATCTACCAGTATGAGATTGGAGATTTGTTAATAGGCCCTGGTCCCACTGGTTGTAAAATGGTTTTGCAGAAACCATATTATATATATATATAGTTTCTTGAGACCAGTTTCTTGAGACCTGAGAAATCTGACAGCTCGTTCCACATTGTGAACCTCAGACTCATGAAGCACGTGTCACAGTATTTTAAAATTATTAGCATGCAACCAATAAAAATTTATTTTGAGGAAAGAATGAATGGTGAATGATGATGAAACATGAGCAAACCTTCTGTGCTGTGCGGAAGTAGATGCTCTTGTCTGCCCCACACGAGATCATCCTCACTTTACCATCATTAGCTGAACACAAAACACAGACAAAGGTCACATGAACACTTGTGTATGTGTTGTGCTCTCAGAAATAATCACACTGAGGTGTGACTCTCCAGCAGGACAGCTCATCTGTACGTCAGAAGCTCACCGGCGAATCGAACAGCAGTGATGGAGGAAGAGTGTTCGTCCAAGGTCTGGAGGAGGCTGTACTCTTTATCTGCATCCAGAACATGAATCAGTCGGTCTCTGCTGGCTGTGGCCAACAGCGTCAGTCCTGCAGATACACAGTACAGACAGCATGAGCACCTGCAGTTTCTCCTACACAAACCTCTCCAGAAAACACATGCTGTTACCATGGTGACTAGAACACGGCATCATGGTATTACCATGTTATTACCATGTTATTTTCGACAGTACCAAGGTAATACCGTACTTTTAAACATGGACCTCATACAATTGTTCATTACCACGATGTTTATCAAAGTACCGCAGTATTACTATCTGATATCATTAGTGTAAAGTTACAGTAAAGCAGCTAAACTACATTTCTGAAATAGCAGATCATGTTAAGAAGTCTACTATCTGATGAAGCATGCAGTGTGCAGTGTGCATTGTGCAGTGTGCAGTGTGGCTGAACACCAGGGCTTGTTCTCTCACACCACATGCTGATTCATTAACACATCGTGCTGTGTGTTATGAAAGCACGCACATACCTCACAAGAGTGAGAACAGAGCACTATATGTTTCTTCAATCATAAGCAGAATGCAAGCAGCCAGAGCTTCTTCAACCGTGTGTTTACTTCTATAAAGAAATAGCCTAATGGAAACAGTCACGATATTTAAATGGTTTGAGAGCAAAACACATAAATGAAAACCTCTTCAAAATGTGGCAGATCCTCACAGATCAGATCAACAGATTTCTCATTTGCTTGTGACTGTTAAACAGGTACAGAAACTTCACAAACACATCGTGGCAACTGAACAAAGGTCTCGGGAAGACAGATAGTGTGAGACAGATACTGTATCTTGAATGTATATTATACAGTCTGTGTCTTGAAACACATGCTTTTCCTTATCAGAACTTGTATTCTGATATGCTGTAAATAGAAAGTAAATCTAGAAAGGTTTGCTGATGTGATCATGCGTTCAGTGACGAGCTGCACACTGAAGTTTAATATTTATGGATCAGAATAATGTCTCTCTCACACCCTTAAAACTGTGTGTGTGTGTGTGTGTGTGTGTGTGTGTTCCAGCAGATGTTCTCAGCAGGGTGCTACACACTCAACTCTGGTTCTGGGCCAGATATAAACCACCAGTGATGGAAACACATGCTCAGCTCAGCCTCTCTCTGAGCTGCTCTTAACAGGGCATGTTAATGACTCTTAATATGGCTGCCGTAAAGCCTCAGTCTTGGACAGAGAGCAGGAGTTCATTGAACAGAGAGCAATAAATGAGACTCGCACTGAAGGAGGGACCGGAGACGTATCTACACTACAGACTAGATCACAGAGAACTCCTAGCAACCATATAGAACCATTTTAAAGTTGTTCTTTTACAGAAATACTGGAAATGTTTTTTATAACGATTCATTAATTTAACACAAGTGTAGTTAAAGTTACCCTGTAAAGTTCAAACTAAACAGGGATTTTAATCACTGCTGGTGGCACGTCTGTTATAGACATCTGCTGAACAGACCAGCAACTGGAGAACCGAATTCTCCACTGAAGATCTTCAGAGAACCTGTGAGGTTCACCATCACTCACCAGTCTCAGGCTTCGAGTACTCCAGACACAAGATCTCAGAGTCATGGGCCTGCACGTCCAGGATCTCCTCCAGACTCTCCAGATCATGGATTCTGGAAACACATTAACAGCAGTGGCAAACTTTTATACATGAAAAAACGTTTCTGTGACTTTGTCATATTTAATTAAATTATACACACTCGGCTACAGATATGACAGTGTTAAACAGCTATAAATGTCTGCAGTGCTCAAAGGACACTCGGTTAGTCATAAACACACACCGTCTCCTCCATTAAACCCTCAGAGGATCAATTATTTCAAATCAATTAGTGTGGAGGTGTTAAGCAGTGGTGTGAGCAACAGCCGACAGACCTCAGCGTTCCATTACGATCCCCTGATGCCAAGTGCAGCCCGTCTGGACTCACACACAGGGTCCTAATGCCTGTCCGGTTCTCCGAGGTCTGCGGGTCCACCTTCTCTGCGTTACTGTAGATGGTACAGTCTGTGTCCAGAAGAGAGGACGTGTTGTTGTCCATGTAAATCACCTTCTGCAGGTCCTGCAGATGACACCACAATATTCTGTGACTTCAGTTCATTTAAATATGCATAATAACATTTTACATACAGTGACCCTTGTATCTGGAGACCCGAGACACCCTTAATGTTTCCATGTCATTAGATAACAGTTCATGTTCTCATGAAGTTCACATGGATCTTTCATCACACTAACACAACCCCTTCTGTGTTCATGCGTCTACTGTATGTTGCCTAGCAACTGCAAACTTTGCCACTTCACACACTTAATTCTGCAGAACTTGTGATTAAATCTGCGGTGAGTTGGCGACACTCACGCCGCTGATAACGTTTCTGTTCAGCGTCGTGTTCTGAGCGTCTGTGTTCCACAAGCGGACGGTGTTGTCAGAAGAACAGGTGAGGAAGGAACCGGGAGGCAAGCGCGGATCTCCGTCCCTCAGCTCTGGATACACCTGCAGGACAAACGAATGAGTGAGGACACACGAGAACACCCTACAGCACAAACTCAAACAGACACACAGAGGCAGGTGTGTTTACTCTGGTGTGGTCTTATCATCAGTCAGACCAGAAGAAAAGTCCTACACACACACACACACACAAACAAAATCCTTTTAAATGATGAACTATATTCACACTGATGAACCATATATACTGATATAATCACTTATACATCCTTACAGACAAGCTACCATGTGTATTACTATAGCTGTTTGGACAGGTTATAAAAGAAATACCATGTTATACCATGTTGATACGTGATCATGTGCACAATACAAAACACCCAAACTGTAAATACACACTGCAAATCTCGACACATTCCACGGGTTTGTTAAACACATGTAGCCCGTCACATTACTGACATCATCAAATGACCAAACGATGGACAAATACACACTGAACCAAACGCCAAAACTCTCCTTTAATCTGATGCATAAAAGCTACAAGAATATTCACGAGTGTACAAAATAAATAAAACAAAGTAGTTACAGACAGTCGAAACCTGCAGCAGGCGGCTTTTCATAGACACAATAACCCACACAACAGAAAATCACACAAAACATTGTGCTGAAACATGAAAGCCTCACGTTGTTTCAGCAGCTGAAACACAATGCCAGGATGTCGACACAAACACACTGTATTCTGTACACAATACAGCACTGCTTCTGAACTTCTGCCACCAAACGGCTGATTTTCCAGCACAACAGACTAAACGCATCCATGTACAACAACAAACGACGTGGGAAACATTTTTTCTCCCTTTTTCTCCCTTTCTAAATGTTAAGTCTATTATTTTGCTATTCAAATGATGCATGATGATGTGGCTAGTAGCATGTAGCATTTTGGTTTTGTCTGTATTTATTAGGTGCTGAGCAGTGATACACACATCAGTTAATGGGTTTTTTGGATCATAGCTATATTTTAGTCTTGTAACATTGCTGGAAAGTTGTATCGACCAATCAGCATCCAGTTTACATTAACTGTTTTATATATGGTCAGTTTATAGTGTTCAGATTCGGTGTTAGTCGTGTGCCTCACCTCCACGTTCCAAACGCAGGACGAGTGGTAGAGGGCTGAGTACACCTTGCCCACTTTACGGAGGTCTCGAACATCCCACATGTACAGGCTGTGATCGTTGTAAACACAGGACAGCCAGCGGCTCGTGGGGTCATAGGTCACAGCAACTGTGTCAGGATAGCGGACGTTCTCCTTGTAGGCAAAGAGGTGACTGTGAAGAGAGATTGTGAGGATTACTGAGACAGTAAAAACAGCTGGACGGTGGGGTTAAACAAGGTCACCTGGCAGCGCCATGACAAACAGCTTCAGAGAGGAACCTGCACCTAAAACTAGCACACAGACTGCTGGTTATAAAGAGACAGACACAATGATGGGCTGCAAAACACAAGCAACTGACACACAAACCACTGGCCTGCGTTTAAAACATGCGATTAAAACGGAGGTTGTGTGTCTTTTAGCTTTAGGACTTTATGCTAGTGCTCTCCTAAACTCTGAGAAAATTGACCTTTGCTGGATAAACATATTAAATATATATTGTCGTTATTTCTGGAAAAACAGCACAAAATGTATGACTCATCTTGCACTACACAGGTTTTTTGTTACTAAATTAAATAACAAACAGCTACCCACTCGCAGACAGTCAGAACAAATGCCTTGTTCACAGCTGACATCATCATGTTTAAACAAGGTTAGTGTAAGCTCAAAAAATTATTCAGCCAGTCTCCCTGAATATAATATCAGCAGAGGTCACCAGCTCTGTCTCAGCCCTGCGGCCAAGTCTTACATATTCATGAGAGCAGACGAGTCTCGTGTGTTTTTGACAGTCTGCAGAGATGGCAGAAGATACTAAAGAGAACACAGCTTCTGTCTGACGCTTCACCAGACTGACACTGAGATTCCAGAATCAATTCAGGACCTCTGCATGACTCTGGACACCAGACAGCCAATCATCCGACAGGAACAATATCTGTAGATGCCAAATGAAAACATCCCATCTGACCTTTGTCAAAGGATTTTAAACTATTATAGCTCAGATTCTGAGCAGTCATGATCAGATTTCACAAAATATCATTCATATTTTTATCCTTGTTAAAGGGGCAGATTCAAAACTTCTGCTAATCCCCGTTTATTAAGCTTACTTTTAATATTAGTCAAGCTATCTTGTATTACAAACAGTCGATTTTAGTTTTACGAGATCATTTTCCAGCCTCTCTCTGCCCCTTCTCTAAGACTGTACTTAGTACTGTAGCATTATGACTTTTTGAATTTGATATCCAAGATCTAAGATTTTTATTTGCCACATGCATAGTTACATGCAGTACACAACCAGCAGTGAAATGTAAGCTATATAAACAAGCTTGAGAAAGTGCTAATATGCTCATGGCTGTGACATCATGGCTGTGACATCATAACCATGACATCAGGTTCCATATATGGTCATCGTGCAGTGTCCGTCTCACCTGGCTTCAGTGGCAGCAGCGATGTCTGTGCCCAGACTGTGAGGATGAGGCAGCGTACCGATGAAATGAAGATCAGAGGGACTGAACGCTCTCACTGTACCATCAGCACAACCACAGAATATCAGATCCTCACACACAGACAGAGACGTGGCCATACTCGTCTGTGAGAGGGAGAGAGAGAGAGACTGTTTTAATGACTGAGAAGTTTGGCGTATCTGAGGTAAACGATTATAAAGGCCCACAGGGAATCTGTCCACTTTTATTAACATTTGCTGTAAATACTGTTCAAATGTTTAAAATGGAGCCGAGAGAACTTTGCTGTCAAAGTCAAAAATCATTTTAAGCAATTGTAAGTAAAAGAAGCATTTTTTAGGTTGTTGATCTGTCCCTGGAATTTGTCATGTACAGATTCCGTGCGGTCTTCTCATTACAGAAGATCAATGAATTTCAGCACAACAGCACAAGTCTGTGGTATGTTCAGACGCTGTGAAACTCAGCAGATAATGTGATGATGAATGTAACACGTACAGCCTGCAAATACAAACTTAGAAAACTGAAAATATGAGATTCTGTGTCTAACATCTGAAGCAGGTTTAAGCTGGTTTAGATGTTCCTGATGAGATAAATCTAATATAAGATTATAACGGCCTCCTTCACTATCCAATTTAATAACACTGACAAAATAAACCTTATTACTGTAAACTGAGGAACATTTTTGGATAATCAAATGAAACTCAGGAGTAGCTCCTGCAGTTGTTAAACAGAGACGCTTTTGTACTTGTCTGTATTTCTGCCTCTCTGGCTCTTTGACTCGTTCAGTTTTCTCAGCACATCGCGCACACAGGCGGCCACAAAAGCTGCAATTGTGCTTCTGCCCACCTGCTCGCACCGTGACCCACTTTGACAGTTTGTGAGGGGTCTGATCAAGATCTTTTATTGGTTCTAGATCATGTGCTTCAGGTTTACGGCAGAGACGTTTGAGAAACATCTCAGTGATTTTGTGTCCATACAGTGGAAGTCAATGGGCGCCGCTGTTGTTTGATAACCAGCATACTTCAAAATATCTCCTTTTGTGTCCTCAAAAGTCGTACAGGTTCGGAATGACATGAGAGCGAGTAAACGATGGAAGAATTTTCATTTTTTTGGGTATATTATGAAATATGAAGTAATTTAGATGCTCTACATATGAGCAGAGGATGTGGTAGAGATTGTAGAATTCATACTGACATCCTTCGATCTGGATGCAGCATCACAGCACAAGTCTGCAGTAACAGAAGCCTTCCAGAAACCATCACTGAGTGACTGTGTGCATCTGAACATTTCTCATGCTGTCACAGGCTCTGAATGAGTGATTCTGACCCACACAAATTGAATTTCTGAGGGGTCAGGACAGCATTTTAAATCCTGTGGTAAAGTGCAGCAGGAGATTCTGTGCGGCTCTGGACAGGAAATGGAAAATCCTTTGTTTCAGAACAGGCTGACAAACAGTTCGGGTGAGGACGATGGAATGTGCTCAGAAAACAGCAGTACTGTGAAAAATCATTCAATGGGTCACAATGAGGTGTTAAACTGAAGCCACAACCTCAGAAAACTTACTGCAAAACTGTCATTTTTCTGGCGTGTGAGAGAAAGAGAATTAAAACAGATTAATATTGGACAACAGCAGTGTTCATTAACAAACACACACACTCAGCAGACGGGTTAAAAACATAGTATTAAAAGAAAACAGTTTAAAAACTCCAAAACAGGACAATTTATCCTTAATGATTTTCTTAGTTTTCTGTGTTATTATTTGACTTAATTCCATTTATTTCTATTGTGCACTTTTTTGAACTGTTCTCATTGTAGAGCAGCTAACCGGTAATAAAAGTGAAACATTTTTGCTTTGGCAATAAACTTCAGCTATAAACAGGAATTTTTCGGGAATGAGTGAAATTTTGTACAGTCATTTAGACACCTTCATATGTCATTTATAATGCTGACTACAAAACTGACCAATCAGCATCCTCGTCACTCACCCTGAGCTCCACCCACTTGTCCAGCATTCTTTTATCATTGAACTCGCAGAGCAGCCCGGAGGAAGTGATGCAAAATGTGCTGCTTGCTTTCCGGCCCTTTCCACAGGCCACGTCGCTGAAGAAGTTATTCCTCAGTTCTCCGAGAAGACCAGAGCGACCCAGTAACGGCACGGTGGCGCTCACCTGAGAGACACAGCATTCGAATAAGACCCGGATCATTCCAGAACAGTGTGGACCGGCTGAGAACTTCTGTGACCTCAGAGATAAGACATTCTGTGATCTGGCATTTGCAGAAACGGCTAACAGAGAGTTCAGACAAAGAGCTGGCCAGAGAAATCAAATGCGCTATATTTGGTGGAGGTAAGAAGGATTGGCTGCAGACCGCCGTGTCTGCAACACGTACCTTGGACGACTTGGTGTGGTCCAGGTACCAGAACTTCACGTGTCTGTTTCCCGCCGTGACAAAGTACGAGCTGTCGTCTGAGAAAGACACGGCCGTCACTTTACTCGACACTTTGTTGGCAGCAACTACAACATTTTTCTGAAAGAACAAAAAAAACTTTCAACTCTATGGATGCGGACAACATGTTTATTTTTTGATTTATGCAACTGTCTTTCTTAACGTTGGTTAAGGGAAGATCTATA
>JAZGTJ010008429.1:0-21027 GCA_036877575.1 Botia almorhae
TGCTGAAACCAGCATTGGGCCTTTGACTGAGTGTGTAGGGTACACGACAAACATGGTAGGGTACAAAGCATAAAACAAAAACGGCCAGCAAGCTGAAGATGCTTCGTTTCGACCGCCGTCCTGCCTCACTGCTGTCCTGTTGGACCCTTTTGTAGGAGCGGTACACATGATATGCTATGGAGGTGTAGCAAAACACCATCAACAGGAAAGCAACCCAGAAAACTCCAACGTTAAAGTGGGCAGAAATGTCATGCCAGCGCCGCCCTAGTGGACTTTTTAGGCCCATGCAGGAAAAGCGAGCAGGAATGGGCTGGTTTGTTAATATGGCATTTGGCACCATGCAGATCAGCATAACAATCCAGGCTGAGATTGCCAGAGTCTTTCCCACTTTAACACGCTGTAGAAAAGACGAAACATTTGAGGTGCTGTGGATGATTTTAAAGTAACGTTCCAAGCTGATAAGGCTCATAAATGCTATTCCAGTGTACATGCCGAGATAGAAAAGCACAGCAGTGTAGCGACAAACTATGATCTTTAACTGCAAGGTGCCGTAGCCCAGGTCACTGGCCACACGCCAGGGGTAGGTGAAGAGCATTAGAAAATCTGCCACCACCATGTTCTTCAGGTAAACCACCAGCACAGAGGAGCTCGGGACTCTGAAGAAGATCCAAGAGGCAAGTCCGTTGAGGATGAATGCACAGACACAGATGGCAGAGTAGAATATAGGCAAAACCTGCCGTGTAAACAGACTGTGGAAATTTGTGACATTTCTTTCCACAGCTGTCTGAGTAATGTTGTAGTCCATATCTGAAACAATGAAAGATCTTGCTAAGACTTTATAACATTATAATGTAAATTTTGGCATGCAAAAGTTTTTTTTTCTTCTGTTTGGTAAAACTGTGAGTGTATTCAGCGCTTATTAGCAAAAAATACTTCCATTTTGCCATACAACAATTTGGGTGCAAAATATAGTTAAAAATGCATACATTTAAAATATTTGACCTGCTAGTCAAATATATCTTTGAAATAATAAACTACTTTGAATAAAAAAAACACATTCTAATTATGTTCCATAATGTTTTATACATTTGTGAGCACCTGGCCATTTTCTTGCATTGTGAAACAATGTTTGTATTACCATAATATTTTGCTATTTGTATTGTTTAAATATGCAATACTCAAAATACCTTAGTCTCAAATCCTGTTATTTAATGCAAAGACATTGTCCGTGAATAAAAATGGTTACAAGCTTTCTCCATTTTAAATAACAAAAACTTACTTGAAGAGCTGAATTAGCATGTATCATAAGAGAGGAGCCCCGATGAATCACATAGTGAAGATGAGTCTCACATGACATTATAAAGGAAGGGGGCGTTCTCTCTCAGACAGGAACTTAAAGAATAGCTCCGTTTGTCGCGTGGGGAGACACTTGCTCAGCACTGCAGGAGGTTCCTCCACTACTGTGTGTACTAAATGTAGTTTCCTTATCACAAAGCTCCTGCTTCACCCTAATAACATTTTATTGCTCTTTCATGTAGTTGCTCAAGAGACATAATGGAGTTTTCAGTTCTCAGCAGTTTGTATTATTTGGCATTTAGATTTTGGTATCTTGGCAAATGTTTGTGACATTCTCATCATTTCCTCACACTTATGCCATCCCATGACTTCTACTTTCTGAAGCATGTTTCAAAGAAATTTGTGCTTTTTTATTTAATGAAAGTGGATGGGGGTCCAGGGTGGATGTGTATACTGCCCAGGCACTGTATTCCGAGTCTACCAAATCTTTCTTGAATTATTATTTAATAATAATAATTAATAATAAAAAATATTGCTTGTACAAAAGACAACAGTATTAACACTAATTCATGATAATGGGTAACATTACGTGCTTTCCTGCTATATTATTAGCTCTCTGAGATATTCCCTGTAGTGCACCATGTGCAGCTTTTGTAATGGTTCACAGAGGGGAGTTAAATTTGGTAAGCTGTTTGTTAAGCGCAGTTTAGCTGGTTTCCTTTTCAACCCCAGGCGGAGAAATGGACAAGATGTGACAGTAATAGAACTGCATCACACAACATACAGTAGTATACAATATATGGCTTTAGCAAAGTTCTGATCTATCATAAATGGTGTTTTTACAATGAATATTATATCATTACTATTCTGTTCACTTGTAGAAAAAATCTACTAAAATAAAAAAGCAATAATGCTATCAGTACATCTTTAATTTTGTTTCTGTTTTCTCTTTTTTGGGCAATAAGTTACATTTACAATATGAGTGTGGAGAGCCAGATAGTGAGAGTTTGTAACCATTGTGGCACTTAAAGCAAAAGTTGCTGTGTGTGAAATGGATGCAAAAGCACCACCTACTGTGCTGGAATGCAAACCAGATGCAGGTGCTGAATTATTCACAATATTATCATATGTGTAGCATTAACACAATATCAGTAATCATGGTTATTGTCAATATCTGTATATTGCTTGCCCACCAGTTGGGGTCAGGACTTTCTGTTTGACTGCCTACGTCAGATGGGGAACTGTTTGAATACATATATTTTTATATTTTTATGACACTACCGGCTCAGAAACACACCGACATCTCTGATGAAGGTTCAGATGAGCTCTGAAGGCCTTGCAAAATACAGAGTAAATAAGTGGATCCAGACAGGCATTTAGCACTGCAAGCAGCACAGTCAACTCCTTTAGGAAGATCTGGGCTTTTGTACATTCATTTAACAGGGCTTTGATTAACACAGTCTCACCAGGTGATATGGCACAAAACACACACAGAAACCCCCCACAAGTATACGCATGTTACGCTTAGATCTGCTAAGCTTGGTGCTACAGGGCAACACAGTGAGCTGAACTTGAACCCTCTGTAGCATCCCGCAATGAAGCAGAATCAAGGATACCAGCACAAACAGAAATGTTGAAAAGGAGATTAATTGTAGGGCCAAGTAGATCTGTTTGAGCAAGTTGATATGGTAAATTTCACAGTCAAAACCATTGTGATCAGAAGTACTTGTAAAAGCGCTTTGGGTAACAAAAATAATCATGTACACAAAATTAACAGTCAGAAGGATAACCCAGATTGCTGTGCAGATGTTATGGGTCGAGCAAACTTTGCATAACGTGAGACTCCAGTGGTCGCAAAATTTGCGAAAAATTTACCTGAAATAGAGAGTGGTACAACAGATTGAGTGTCAATATTGTGAACGTTTAATTTCTCCGAAAATTGCGTGGATTCCCCATGATTTACTTATGTATTTTACAATTTTACTTTGAAATGCACATTTTCATAAAAAAATAAATAAAATGTAAATATGTAAATATGTGCTGCAATGATATGCTACCTAATGAGATCATTAATCAGTTTTAACCTACAACACATTTTGTGCCAACTGTGTTAAAGTACTCCAAAAACGTGTTTTAAGTATGGTTCAATATGAAAATTATTATCACTTTTTTAGCACTTGAATTCTTAAAAGTTCAGCATTAAACCTTTTGAAACCATAAATAGCACAATTCCCATGAAAAAATGAACTGAAAACCCAATAGTAGCCTATAAGAACACTCTTATATCATCATGCCTGTTTACAGAAATGTAGGCTATAAAAAGAATACTGGAGTACATGTTGAGGTAGGCAGCTGAAGCACCAATATTACAGTAGAAATGCTGAATTTCCTCTGAACTGATCGTATATTTAATTATGCGTAATATTAAACATAGGCAGACAAACAAGCCGGCGACGGCTAGATTCTTGAGGTACAGTGTGATGCTGGACTTATTTTTAACTTTACAAACATACACATAAATTGTAATGCTGTTGAGCACCAGGCTTGCCAAACAGATGAGAGTGTATAGACATATGAAAAATGTACAAGCTGGCATTTCAGACAAACCACATAGTGTTTCTGTTGAATTTGTTCTGTTTCCTTCCATTGTTAAGCAAGCTGGTGAGATGAGGAAAATGAGTCTGCAGTATTTTTTTACACAAAATGTATGACATTTTGTATGACAGTGTATCACAGTTTTCAAAATACCATAGTGGAATCCTCACTATTGAGATTTAACTGTCCACACACTATTTCACAGCTTTGCTATTTTAACTTCAAATGAAAAATGGCTAACATTACATAAAATGTACTAACATTAAACTATAAATGTCAGCTAAAAATTTCAAAGCACATAATACATCACCCCTCCCCCATGCAACCTCTGTACACTTACACTTCAATATAATACTCAATACTCTGCTGTTCTGTTAAGTCACTTTTAGCCCATTACAATGGTACATATCACAGAATATTTAAAGGCTTTAAATAAATCTCTTGAAATATAAGTTAAATCTCACAATACAATAAACCTTTGAGCAATACGAAGCTAAAAGCATTAGAAATAAAGCTCTAGTTTTGAACTATTCAATTAACTTTATTTTAACCATTTAAATATTTCTCCTTTTCAACTACTACGGTTACAGTTTTCTTGGTTAGTTTTTGGTGACTTACTGAATGGCACTCCAAACACCAAGTGTTGAGTTCAGTAACAGCATGCATCTTTTTTATAAACGAAGTTTGTCAGATGTCTGTGATGATGCAGTAAAAAAAATTTAAATAGAAATTGAGAATAAAAGATGTCAATGAGAGTTTGATTTTTCAATAAAACTCAAAGAATTATGTATATAACTGGAAAACCAAAGCATCAGAAGATTATACATTAGCTAAAATACATGAGTCAGCAAACATTGTGATATGTAGAAAAAAAAATTGTCAAAAGATTAGCTATTTTTCAAAACGTGCACAAAAGAGCAGATAACAGGAACAGTGCACGTTGATCACCAAGGCCCCAGGCCTGTTTGCGTATACATTGTAAGTTCATTATAAGGTCCCCAGCTACTATTTTAAGTCAAGTAATGTTGGCCTACCAAAACATGTTTCCTGACCACCCTCACCAGAATATTAGCGGAATCTGGACCGAACTACAATTCCCATCAGGCACCTACCTTGGAACTAAATACTTTCTGTTTGTTCACCTGGCCGCCATTAACGCTTCGCTATTTAAACCGGACATAGTCAACTTCTCATTGCAAAGTCTTGTTTGCCTTTTGCTACATTTCTTAAGTGTTTTCTCATTGTTTATTCTGATTGTTTATCGTGTATGACCTGGATTGTTTATTGATTGCTGATTCTTTGCCGCCTGCCCTTGTTTTGGATTGTTTATTGATATCGCTGTGTTGCTGCCTGCCTCGACCAAGTTCTGCCCTATCGTTCATGATTGTTTGCGGCCTGCCTAGACCCACGCCTGTTTTTCTACTAAGATCTTGATTTAACTACGTTGTGTTTGTTTGCCATTGTGATCCTTGCCTGTTGACCTTGTGAATAAACTGTGCCGCAGATGGATCCCAGTTTGCCTGACTTGTCATTACAGTCTATTACTTTGTTTCTTTTACCTATTTCATGTTGCTTTTATCTAAATAAAAATCTGCTCACCTTAGCATTTGCTTTGCTTAGCATGCTTCTAATCCACCTTCATGAGGTTTCTCAAGACTGTGATGAACTCCAGCTCTATGTGATTCTGAGCGTCTTATTTCCCATAAAACCAGAGACCAGAGCATTTCTGAACTTTTCTGTTTACTAGAATCGTTTCCTCCAGCAGGTCACCATGAAGATGAAGAAAACTTGTTATATACGATTCTTTGGGTGCAAGAACAGAACAAACACAGTTTACAACAGAAGGAAAAACACCATTTATATGTAGTGCCTCTATAATAAAGGGTCAACTTTATTGCTTTAAAGCTGCTTTAATGACAATAAGCAAGCGACAAAAGTAGCATGTGAAGAAAAATTAAGAAAAATGTCACCATTCCAAATGTCACAATTTTATGTGACATTGCTTTAACTATGATTTACATTAATTGAATATAACTTATTATAGTTAATAAGACTGTGAGGAGAAGGTTTAAAGGTTGTGTTATGGCCTGTATGGCAGTAAAAGTAGACAAATATGGACAATTTTTGTAGTTGTTGACCAATTGGTGGTAAACTAAAATACTTTTTTATAAATGAAATCAAAACACTGGAGACACTTTGAAAAGACTTTTGTGAACTTGGACCATCACAAAAAATAAATTAATCTAAACAAAACAAGAACTGGCAAGAATTGAACTTAAACAGGAATATTAATACACGTTTAGGTGAGTGAATGAAACAAGACAAGTGTGATACTAAGTGATACTAATTATAAACTATAGAAACAAATGAGGGCATTAGTAGGAAACTAACTAAATGCACTCTTGTGTGATAGAGGTAAAAGGGAAACAAACTAAAAATGGATGTATGTTTATTGAAAATGGCTTCAATGTCCTGGGGTCTCTGCCTCTAAGCTGCGTATTTATTTTTATACAAGTGGTTCACAGATACTACATACACACAAACACAGTTTAATTTCCCAGGGACCCTAAGTGTCACTTCAGAGGGAAACACAGAGGTTGGATAAGATTGCATTGTTTTGAACAGCCTTTTGGCTTAATGACATTTGACTGGCCTTGTTCCAAAAAGTGATGTGATACTGCCATTCTAGAACAGTTCCATGATTTCCGAAAGCCAAGTTTATTTCAAAATGACAGTTGATCCAGCAAATGCTGCTGTCAGTACAGAGTAGTATAATTTTAATTTAGTAGTATAATATCACTGTTATTGGCAAGTGTTTAAAAAACATTAACATAAACACGTTATTTAAATTGTTTAAATTGTTACAGGAACTTTTTATGAGTTTAAATGTGGTTGGGGAACTGAGAAGTACCTTTAGTCACAGACTTACCAGCTTAAAGTGTTCCACTGAACGCCACATATAATCCTTCCTTCCCACTGCCATCAGACTTTACAACTCCTCCCTCAGTCACTCACCCACACAGTAATCCGTGCAATAGCTTGCTGCTTTTCAATAACTTATGTGCAATTGTATAGTTTGTATATTTTATTGTGGTTGTTTTATTTCTATAGATTTATTCAGTCAAATTTTATACTGTTTTGTGTCTCTGTGTTTTTGTGTGTTATGGCAGTCACTACATAAGCAATTTCCTGCGGGATCAATAAAGTTTTCTGATTCTGATTCTGATAAATGTTTGAATAACATTCTTATAATCAAGCAATAACATTAATACAGTGTTTTACGTATTTATTTAAAATATCTGAATAAGTTGTAATGAAACAAATTTATTTATCATGCTTGGAGATGGCTTGGTGGTTAATGCACATGCTCTTGTCAGTTGAGCTATTGCACGCACACATGTGAATAACACGAGCTTGAGTTTGGCTAATGCCATTTCCAAACCCTGTTCCCTCTTCTACCTAAATTCCCTTTTTAACTTTACCTGTCAATAAAATGTTTAAAATACACATATCATTCTAAACAAGCAATTTCGAGACTATTTCTGTCTTCCAATTTCGTTTCCCTTTTTGTCACTTCTGTAAATCTTGCATCAAAGTCTTTAACTGATACTGTTGGCTTAGCATCATTGAATAGAATTAGTAAAGTTCTAAGCCCAGACAAAAGTTAATAACCTGTTAAATGGAATGTGCTTCAGCCCCAGCCTGTCACAGCTTGTACTGCAGTAAGTCACACAAACAAAAAAGATGATATTTTAAATAGTCTTTACTTAATATCTCAGGAGGTCACAGGAGAGCCATAAATACACACACTTAAACCAAAACAAGACAAGAACAGAACAGACAAAAGGCAACTGAAACATGGGGCTATAACAAGGAAGAACAGGAAGTAACCAAATTAATTGGTTTACACAAAAAAGATGTATTAAAAATTAAATTGGTTTTCTTTTGTATTTTGTGTTCAGATGGTTATGTTGTCATAATGATTCCCATTCACACAGATTCACGAGACCGACTAAAAACAGTGTATAAAGCATGCCAGTCCAGTAGTTGGCAATGTCACTAGATGTACTGAACATGTTATGCGCATGTGCATGTGCATAACATCATCATTTTCACAAATTTGTGTTTATATGCTTTACACAGAGACAAAAACAAGTCAAAAAGACTTTAAAACCCATTTTTTAACCCTAGAACGCCATTGTCGTGTAAATGAACAGCCAAAATGCATAAAAACATTCCCATTTTTGAGTGACATGGGGTGCAGTTAAATTTGCAAAAGGAATTTTAGCAAATTTAGCTAATTAAAGTTGCCAGCTCAGGTTGTAACCTATTTGCTAGTGTGTTTCTAGTGGTGCTTATAAGAGTTTGGCTGATCAGATTGTTGGAGTTTCTTCCAGCAGTGCTTTCAGAAGCGTGACACGTAATCTCTGATCTCATGTGAGTACATTTTTAGTACATTTTTTCTCTTTCAAAAACAATACATTTTGAGTTATTGTTTTGGTTTTTTGGAGGGACTTAAAACAGTTTTGTTGGTAAATATGTGGGTGTGCAGCCCAAGTAGAGCATGTTTGAAAGGAGCGTGCAGAGCTGTGAAGGGGGGACACCAACAGGGAGAAACAATAAGAGGGAAAAGAGGAAGCAGAAAACACAAATAAAACAGACTAAATTTATGAATTACATCCTGAGAATCCATAGCAGGGGTTCTATAAACTTGTTATTTTAAGTCTCTGTGCACTTTTCCGGAAGATCATAGGCATTAGAGTATATGGATAAATTATGTGCAAAAAAGATATTGTGAGATTAAAAAAAAATTAATGCCATACATTATCTGTTTTATCTATATTAAGTTAAACATGAATTAATTAAAATAAAAAAGATAATACATTTTTTATTAAATTTATCACATGTTGTAATAAATCCAACTATTAAATGTTTTTCATTGTATTCTGGCCATAACCTTTTGTGATACTTTGTGATAACATTGTATCAGTGTTTTAAACACAAGAATACTTTTTAACATTAAACTGCACTTTTCTAAGAAGCCACAAGAGGGTTTATTTTTTGTTTAACCTTTCTTAGTAATTGTTTGTGGCTCCATACCTCCCATCCAGCCTTGTAAATAGTATGTGACATACAATTCTATTTGTGCTGAGGTTGAAACTCCGTTTTGATTCTGTCAAGTTGGTCTTAGTTGTTTGTATACTGCATATTTGTATTAGGCAATACATAATATCAAATCAAGTGGAATCTGCAAACAAATTATGTTAGACCTGTTCAACATTTTATCATTTTTCATACCCATGTCTAGTGATTATTTTTAACCAGCTGGTTGCTATGTGATGATTAGTGGACGTATGAAGTATGTATATGATTATGAACTTTTGTGTTATATATATGACACTTCTTGGTCCCCTGAATGACACAACTATGCAAAATCTGTAAAAATTAAATTACTCTAAATCTTTCTCAGGATTTACCATTCCATCACTTTTTACCAGTTCATCTATAACGCTGATTTAAAACACCCCAGAGAGTATGTTAGTTTGTTTCCATTTTCAATCTCTTCTTGAAATTATATAGTGTCTCATGTAGACATTTTGGTACCAGATTGTAAATTAAATTGCACACTTGTCTGTCAACCATTAATTATAAAATGTGGAAACATAAAGACACAAAACGTTTTGTGATATTTTGTGTTATTTTTATTTGTACTCTTACAAAGTTATATTCATATACAGTACAATGACCAAATGAATAAATAGATTTTATGATCATTGTTATTTTCTACTTGAATTCAGTATTGTATGCACTAGAACTATTATACTAGTTTATAATCAAGTAGAAATGATAAAGACATTCACATTTCAATAGCAACAAAACTATTAAACCAGTGTTTGTTCTCATACACATGCAATACACATTTCTCCTACACATTTCTGCACACAGTCCTATACCATGCCTAAAAACGTTCAGTCTGATTGTATTTATCGCCTGCAAATATAACACATGAACAGCTTATTTGTGGAAATCAAACCTGACAGCTTTCAAAGTACCAACCACAAGCTAGTACAGTAAGATACTTCAGGGATGTGAAAATGGACTAGTGGACTTATTTCTATTTTTTTGTCTGTTTGAAATAGATAAAACAGTCATAGCTCACATGCAGAGGAAAATAGAGATCCTCACAAACTGTCCTCTATTCTTTTCAAGCAGGAACAACCTAAAAAGAAAAGACAGCTCTGTAACATTGTTATCTTTGGAAATTACAGTGAAATCTCTTTCAAAACACTCATACCTTGTTCTTGCAGAAGCTCGGCCCACAGATGACACCTAATATTGCAGTAAGAAGATGAACAGCACATAAGATGAGCTGAAGTCCACTAGCTGCCATTAAAACAGAAAACAGAACAACATTCCAGGTCACAACACCACGAGGTTCCTCACAGGCTGATGTCCACCTCGCTGGTTCATACAGATAAAGTTTCTCTCTGCGTTAACAGAAACACAGAGGAACATGTTTATACTGCAGTAGGTTCAGGTTATTTAAAATACATGCAGTTCCCATTTTTTGTTCAAAAAAATTATTACAAAGTAATTAGAAGTTCTAATACAGCCACAATACTGATTAAATTTTTTTTAATGGCCTTCAGCATATTGGACAATAGAAATAAAGCAACCTTATTTTCCAAAGTAAAGAGCTAGATGCAAGAATTTTAGGGGAAATATTGTATGAATTTACGTAACTGTACGTACAAACACCTGTGTTTTTTGATATGCCAACATCTGTCACTGAGAAAGCAGTCATTGTGAAATCTGCTGGAAATGACCGTCATGCTAGCGTGTCTTTCCCCGTACGTGATTTTAAAGCGCAAGACCCGCTGCAATTATCGGTCGTGCTCAGAAAAGGTCTGGATGGAGACTGAGCTTGTGGTGGACTGGCTTTAAAGTGGTGTGGGGCAGACTATGTGGAGCACTAACGGGAACATGCTAATTTTGGATGCTTTCCGTGGACATGTGACAACTGCGACTGTGTGCAATGAACGGTGACCTCGTCATCATACAGGTGATAACAGGCATGGGCTGCAGCGCAAACGGAGAGCGTCATCAACGGCCAAAATGTCGCAAAATGACATCAAAATTTTGTATGTTTATTGCAATTTTAAAGTTTATTGCTCTACTGTTTGTTGCAGTATGTTTATTGCAATATTTATTATTGCGCTACTGTTTGTTGCAGCATGTTTACTGCAATACTGTTTATTGCATTATTATTAATTACACTGTGTTATGTAATCACACCATTTTTTTCTCTCTAAGACAGACTTCTTCTGTTAATGAAATATTGGTCGGGTCATTTTTTCACAATGAGAGGCACAGCCTATTTGTTATTAAATCCAGATGGACTGCAGGTTTTATATGGTATGCCAAATGAAAATTATTTTCAAATTGAAGCATTTTATTTTAAAAAGATATGCATTTAAAATGCATTTTTCCAAAAGGTACACTTTGAAAAAGGGGGGGGGGGTGTCTTATAATCAGGTATGTCTTTAATTCAGGACAATACAGTGAAATGTGAATATTTTTTTTTTGAATTTGTGTAATGTTTTCATGGATTTTATCAAATTTATTTAACCATGTAATTTATACCAGTGGTTTTTAATCCTGGTCTTGGGGACTCACAGCAGTGCACATTTTGTATGTATCTTGCCTGACACACTGTCTCCTAATGTGCTGATGGATGTATCTGGTGCGTTAAGTAAGGAAGACATACAAAATTAGCAGAGCTGAGGGTCCAGAGACCCATGAGAGAAAATCATTGACTTATAGAGTATGGTCAGGAAAGCCTATTGGCCATATTATGTTAGGTGCCTTATTTAGTTCTAAGAGAAACAAAACTTGCCCACTTTATGAAGAATTGTTAGTATTATCCTTGTATAAATAGATGAAGCATATGGGAATTTAAGCTCTCACTCACCCATTTTTAACTTGTTTTAATGGACGTTCCCACTTGAGGCCCTCTGTACCATTGTGCAGGCAAAGGGGCCCCAGGGCCAGACCAGTGCCACTGAGCATGAAACAGAACCCAGCTGCTACCAGAGCCAAACATGTGTACCCAAACTTACACAACATCTGAACAAATGACAATAAAATTCATCTTCACTTACATGATTGGCAACGTTTCGTAAAGTCATGTGCTAGCATTGCGATAATATGGCTATTTTATTTAATCATGTTGACCAATTACTGGACAAATGATATAATACTTAAAATAAATAGATAAATAAATAAATAGAAAAATACACCAATTAAACACAACAAGCAATTATCACACCTGTGTTCTGAAATAACAGCATCCCTTCTGATCAGACTGTGACGTAAATCCTCGCACAGCCGCAAGCACCTGACACAAAACACACACCATACACAAGTACTGTAAACATTAGTGAAGACTGATAATCCACTGCAGTTTTCACATGACAGCTGTGTCATGTGTGACGAAACCCTGCAGATGACTCTGTGTGGTGAAACAGAGAAATGACATCCAAATGTTTGTCCAAACAACCCTTATTAGGTAACAGTGTAACCTGTCAATCTAATGGTCTGGAAGCTCTATTACTTACAGCACCAAGCTCATAGGTAAAATGAACGTTTAATGTATGTTTTTTTTTAATGAAATCAAAGTGGTTCCAAAATTACAGCAGTAAAAAGATCATTTAATTTTTTGGCCAATAATGAAGTAAATCAAGTTGAAACTAACCTAACTTAAGGTAAACATTCATTATTTTGAGAAAAATACCACCAATTACGAGTTTCCTGGTTCAGCACCAGTTTACTGATTTAGTCATTTTAGTTATTATCATTTCAGTTATCAGTATTTAATTTGAAAACCAATAAAGGAATTTCAATAGTAATTCTGCATGTGCAGTGAGAACTCACCAGAAATCCAGATGCCCATATACCAGAACACCACACAGCCTCTTTGGTTACATGATGCTCTGTCAAGTATCTATACTTCATGTCAGGAAATAACAGCAGCACATTTGCCATCATGCACACCATTGCCATGGAAATCAGAGCTGTCCCCACACACCTGGAGCACCGTGCAATACACATCTCAGCAGTACACGAACCCTGCCTGTATAAAATATTTATATTTATGACACATTTATATATGACATTTAACCACACTTTAAAATGCATAAATATCACGACATTAAAGTATCAAATGAAGAGGCGATCAATGTGTCCTATCAGACTATTTCATAACATGCAATATATTCATGTAATACAAGAACCTACCTGTCTGTCAGTAGAAAAGAATAGACTAATAACTATGTATCTGCAGGGAGAGATATCCTGTTATTTTCACTTGACTGCACAGACGAGTCATTAGGCATCCAGCATATTTCAGGATAAGGAACTTCAGCTGGTCACTGCTTAAATACTCACTGCCTACCCACATTCCTGTGACACATGCAAAAAGAAAAAAGGGATGTTAAACTAACAAAAACTCGATGTTAAAAAAACACTTTTAGATCCATTTAGATCATCTTAATCACAACAGATTAAAAGGTATAAAATTAAATAAAAGCTTCTTTTTAGAGAAATATTCATTCTTATCTAAAAGAAAGGATGTTATTATGCTGCTTAAACTGTATTTGCTACAAAACTCTCAGAATCATCCCATTCAGAAACAGTTTGGGTTGAAGACGCAAAGATAATAAAGGATCTTAAGGAACTTTTGCCGGTTCACGGCAACCGTGCCTAGTGTGAGTACACCCTTAAGTTAGACACGTCATCTTTGTGGCCCAAAACAATGCCATTTGATCTAATATTGCAAGGAAAACTGCTGTTTTAAGATCAGTACATGCTAAACAAGCATACTGCATCGGAGCCATAGCCAGGCAGTACAGGTGACCCAAGTTTTAATCCAAACAGTGTCCTTACAAAATTCTGTTCCTCTATTCTCTCATGTCATTTCCTGTGCTGTCAAATAATTGCCCAAAACTGTTCTTAAAAAACGATTATTAAATGTATTAAAATCTCTGTATCTTTAACACTTGGACAAAGAAGTCACTGTGGCACCTGATGATGATGCAGCTTTGTTGCAAAGAACCACATCAAACAACCACAGCACCATCATAGGCAGCAAACTCACAAGACCGTTTATGAATCAGTCTACTGCACGGGACTTTTTGTAGAATGCCAACCAAACCAGCAAACTGAGAATTGATTGTGAGCTGAATCACTGATATACCATGACTATATATTTAGCAATACTTTTAACTCATTGTTTGTTATGCCTTTCCGAATAAGTATAACCAAATGTATTTACATTCTATAATGGTTGATAATTATCAGCTATTAATTGTGAGATTAAAAGGGACCTATTATGGACATTTTACAAGTCTCGAGTGTCCCCAGAATGTGTGTCTGAAGTTTCAGTTTAAAATACCCCACAGATCATTTAATACCTCAAAATAACTCACAGATCATTTAATACCTCAAAATACCCAACAGATCATTTAATACCTCACAGATCATTTAATACCTCAAAATACCTCACAGATCATTTAATACCTCAAAATAACCCACAGATCATTTAATACCTCAAAATACCTCACAGATCATTTAATACCTCAGAATACCCCACAGATAATTTAATACCTCTTAATACCTCACAGATCAAGGGCAACTATAAGTAAGCCATTTGTACATCGGTTCTCCCAAACAGTGTTAATACAGTAGTGCTAAGAAAACATTGCACTGTTTGTGTGAGAACACCCATAAACCCGACAAAGCAACATTGGCTCAGCTAATTTCATGATTTTGAGGCAGGAGTGTTTGTCCTGCAAATAAAAGGGTGTTCAGGTAAAAAAAGGTTAAGTGTAAACATTAGTTAAGCTTCAAACTTACTTCTACAGTACAGATGAAGTGGGGGAATTTTGGTTACAGGGAATCAGCAGGTCTTCAGAATATTATTCACTGTGTGACGACAGGCACGAGACTGAATTGGGAAGTGCTTCAACTATTTCAAAACCACAAATATGGAAATGCTAAAAGAAGACCATAATAGGATTTGAGTGAAGCCAAAATGAACTCTGAGTTGTAATATAACTACTTAGGTATAACATGATGACGCAAACCAATTTCAAATTTTGGCAGGTTTGTTTGATGTTCATTTCTTCTGACATTCTTGTCATTGAACTTTCATTTGCCAGTTTTGACATGACATTTGTAAATGCAGTACTTCTGAAGTGTTGCATTATTACTTGGAAAGAAACCCACAGGATGGCCATGACAATGCAGTTCAGCAACGATGACCATGTTTACCTCTTTAGCATTGAGGAACTTAAACCAGAGACTTTATTGCTAATGCTCATAGTTGGGTTTAGTGTTTTGAAAAATATTTAATCCTAAGTATTCTCTCAAGTATTTAATAACTTTGACAAACGTAAAATTTTTGGGCATTAAAAAAATACACATTTTACTATTTAATCAATTTTTGTATTTGTATAAATGTTAAGGTTTGACCCCCATATTAACCGGTTACAGCATTTGCACTGGGATGCTTGTCCTGGAAGTGGTATTAAAGTGTACTTTTGGTCCAAAGCTTATTTGTTCCCAATACCCTTTGCTTTCACAAAATTTTTACACTTGTCAAATAAGCACACACCATGAACGTTATTGTCCCTTAAACCGATTTTCTCCTTTTATTTAAACTAAGTGATAAATGCCTGCAAGTGCTTATAAATAAAACATGTAAAAACATTTTCATTTACAGCATTCACACCATTTCAAACTCTGAACTAGTCAATATATAAATGCTCTGGAAAATACTACTGCATCATAACTTTATGGTATAGCCCTCCGAAAACTACAGATTGAAAAGGCACTAAAGGAGTATTAGCAACATATGAGCAGAAATTGAAAAGGCTAATGATACGTGACTAAATGACATTTATTAGTAGCAGCAATGCCGTCTCACAACATCTGTTGTAATCTAGTCCAAAGGGTATTTAAGACGACGGTGTAAGGCAGGAGAAGATAGCTTCAGCTGCTCATGAAGGTGAACATCTCAGTAAGTGTGGCTTGTTTAGACCCTTTCTTCAGAGGAGTGGCTGGTACTGTTGCTGGAGGAGAAGACACAGGACTTTTCCCAGAGGTTGCAGCAACCGGATGGGTGCCTGTTTCAGACACTTTCTTGTCAGCTTTATCCTTGTCCTCCCTCCGTCCTGTGGAGCTTCTACCGGTTGGCCGTGTTGTACCGGTGTTGTTCTTCGTGCTGTCCTCATCCAGGTTTGAGCTTGTGGAGGCCAGGCTGTTTTTCTGCCTGAGCTGGTAGCTGTCCGCCGAGCCCTTCCTGCGGTCCACAGTGTAATCTCGGTTCAGTTCCCTTTGGAGTCGCATCGCCAGCCGACGATCCTCCTCCTCTTGCTGCCAGCGGCTCCGAAGGGCTTCCTCATACCACGCCATCTCTGATAGGACAGGGCTTTCTGCTGGAGACAGTTCACAGTGTGTATCATGACACGGTCTCTTGTTGAGTAGATCTGCTTCGCTTTCAACATCTGTCTCTGAACTCTTTCGTTTGATTGTAGTGCTGTTAGGACTGTTAAAAGTCTGTCCTGAGCAGCTGGGATTAGAGTTGGAGGTTGAAGGTTTGCCGTAGTAGTCCAGCACAGGTAAGCTGATGTCAGCTGTGTCCTCCTCAGATGGTGAAAACAGGGTTTTTGGGGGGTTCAGAATGTTTTCCTTAAAAGGCAAAAGATTAAGACAAAGATAATGACATTACTACAACCTAGTTATTTTTACATTACTTTGATAATGATGATATGTGATACTTTAATAATGTTCAGAGTCATTAATTTTTTTATTATTCATTATTGTTTATATATAACAAAGCAGCTTTATAAAAACCTTATTAGCCATCAGGGAGAAGTCTGGGCTGTTTTTAGGAGCGCTTGTTTGTTTATGAGGCACTGGGCGTAAAAACCTGAAATATAAGGGTATATAGTTACTTTACACAAATATGAAAAACTACCGTCTATAGCCTGATGTCAAAAAAACAGCAGTCAATATACTGTGTGTTATGTTGTTAATCAAATCATAATACTAACAAGGAAAAAATATTAGTTTATTATTTAAGAATTTGTCTATAGCTAAATATCTCTGATATCTTATAATACCTCTGTGCCACAAGTCTGTAAATGCATTTTGTGTGGTAACACTTTATCTGGAAGACAAACACCTGACCATAGTAAAAAACTATAAGGTTTTAGAGACAGAGGTACATTCTTATTAGATTGACCAACAATCTGTGTAATGCACAATGAATCATTAGTGCTTTTGATCTGTTTTTCTGAGATACTGTACATTCTAAATGCATATGTCTGATCAAATCTGACGTTGTAAAATTTTAGGATTACACAACCATAAAGACATTTTTCATTTAGATTTACGGGATCTTTTCTAAACTAAGTTTTAACGTAGTATAATATATGTTATCTGTAAAGAGTAAACTTTGTGAAGTTCCTCGATACACAGCATTTATTTATGATATAGGGAAGCACAAACATAAAGACACTTACTTCTCAATATCCCCTGCATTGGTTTTCTTTTTCTTCACTGGGGTAGCGTCAACAGGTTTGGTGTTCCAAGATGATTCAGAGATTGGTCCTGAATTCTGCACAAACAACAAAAACAGCATCACAACAGCAGAAAGGTGTTTGCTGAGGTTCAGGTATCAAAAGAGCCTAAATTCTGCAGCAGTTAAAACTAAAAGTCATTAGCAATCACTCAGCGATTTAAACACCTTTACTGCATGCCATTGTCTTCATGAAGGCTCCACATATAGCTGTTTTGAGCTTCAGTAAATCAACACATTTCAGTAAATAAAGATCAGGGAACCAGGTGCAACTGTTTAAAATGAATCCTGCAGTTCAGCTTGAATTCACAGACTGAGTTTTCCACTCTCACTGAGGCTCATATAAATCAATAAGGCTGTCTACAATGAACATTAAATCTTGTATTTACGCTGTCACTGTGTCTATGCTAATTGATTACAGTTGGGTTCTAATTTTGATGCATTGCTCACAGTGTGTATATTTGGTGTTACACCAACTACACTGCAGCACGTATCTAGTGAATCCAAAGTGAATGAGTGTCAGTGCAGCCCCAGTAAGTAGTATTCAGCCCTATCATATGATCTTACCAGCTCTTGGCTGAGCAGTCTAGCAAATCTCTCATCATTTTCTAGTTGTTGCTCCTCCTGTCTTCTCCGCGCCTCCACCAGCGGCTCCTCCTCCTCAGCTAGCAGCCGTTGGATGTACTCCTCACTAGCTCTCCTCTCTGCCTCCTCCAAAGCTCGCTTCTCCTCCACCAGCTGTTTAATGCAAGATATAAGGTCATGACATCCACCCCACACAATATCAAAAACTGGAAAACCATCTCTAAAATTTCTTGCATAGGGCTTGAATCTTGTTTAACATGGCATGATAAGCAAACAAAACTGCAACCACAATAATCTACTGAATATTAGATTTTTATTTTAAAAATAATATTTTTCAGTTTTTTCTAACTGTCTCACTGCAGACAAGTGTTGAAGTGCGACCCTTCAACATATTAAAGGTATTCAATATAACGCCCAGTCATAACTTTAATACTTAACATTTTACAACAATATGTATGCATTCAGTGAGGCATGTCTGCTGTTTCATGCACTGTCAGCTAAAAACCTTAAAGCTCTCACCTTACTGATCTGATCCTCATACTCTCTCCTCAGCTCTCCCGGCTGACTTACCCGAGGTCCTGGAATTACTGGAAGAGAGAAAACTGATTTAAGGAGGAATTATAATATACAGATTCAATAAAACACTTGCAACATATTCATACAGTTTTACACTATATATCAAATGACTGTCGATCAAAAAAAATACTATTTTCATTATTAACCCCATGTTATTCATAAACAGTACGTTGTCATTTGTCCTGGAAAAACACAACAGAAATTTGAAAGAATATTGACACAGTTTTTCCCCACACATTGACAGTTCATAATGACCAAGACTGTCAAAACATCAAAAGTGTCGTAAGCAAGAGTGACGTCTGAATATGCAGGAAAGGGAATAATATTTGCAGAAGAGTTGCAACAGAAGATTTTCCATACACACCGCAATTGCATAATTGCAAACTTACATCTTAGACATGTGGAACAATTCTTTTAAGGTTTTTTTTTCTGGAGCTTGACAAGTAAAAAAAAAAAAGATTCTTCCCGATTTCCCTGAAAACAGCATATAGTTGCAACAACAAGACGGTTATATACATATGACATCATTTTCCTTTTTGGGTGAAGAACTCCAAGATTATCTTAATTGGAAATGGCTAAATAAGTGATTTTAAAGCACTTTATGCTTGTTTTACTTGATGGAAAATAGTTAGTTTGGGAGATTGCAATGTTCAAAAATTGTATACTTACTGACAGCATCATTATCCTCGAGTCCCTGTAATCTCCGCTCACACTGCTCAGGAAAAGCATTCTGAATGCGTTTCCACAGATCCATATTGACCAGAGTCTTGTTTCGGCTGTTAAGTCGCGCCCAAGTGGAAACTCGTTTCCTGCAAAGGGGGCAGCACATGTTGGACTTGTCCACAGTCTCCAGAAAGCAGGGTTTGCAAAATGTGTGTGTGCAGGGCAAAGTGACCGGCTCCATAAATATGTCCAGACAGACAGGGCACACACAGTCTGACCGCGTAAGACCCCCAGAGCTTTCTTCAACAGGGCCAGTGTCCACTTCAGACACAGGCGGCATTCTGCAGTCTTTCTCTCTGTCTATAAACAATACAGTAGTTTCTGATGTCAGGCTGAAGATCCAAAAATGAGAATCAGCTGAAAGACAAAACATAAATACACACAAAAGCACATTTGTAAAACTCAAAAAATGACAGATATGAATACATTCCTGGGATTTCAACTTGGGCTCTATTCACAAGGGGCAGGGAGACAAAATACAAAACATTCCAAATCCTGCATTACATGCATTAAATCGAAAGTAAACGTATATCCATACATACAAAGCAGTTATTTTATCAGTAAATAAGTACCTCACTAAACGCCATAAGTGGTGCTGCAAACGTTAAACTATGCACACCAAATAAACTAAATATATATAGTCATAAATACCTACCCTTTCCTGCTCTGTGTAAACATCCTCCGCAAATTAATAAGTGATAAAGATTTTTACTAAGTTGATTATCAGTTCCGTGACAATAGCTTATAGACTGTAACCTGAACGTTACGAGTGTTACCATAGGACGTACAGCACGGATTAAAATCACTGCAATGAAAATATATTGTCACAGAAACGTGTAAATTAACTTAAGTGTATTTAATATGCAAGACAGGTGTTTATGCTAACTGCAAATCTCAACATCAACACAACTAACTAACAGAGATTAATAGTAAGGGATTCGATTAAAATTACGTCTTATTCTTTAAAATTAAGCGTCTCAATTGGTATTTAACTAAATAATATGATCGTAAAATGCGAATAAACCTGTTTAAATCCACGACCATTTATCAGGCCCCAAAATCCAGCTAATTTTGCGCCTTCCTATTCGTGCAAGTGAAGCCATAAACACCAATGACAGAACAGGTTTTCAAAATAAAAGTCCCACTACTGTAGATGGAGGGGGAAAATCCCAAATATGAAAGATTTTAGGTTAGAAGATTTTAGGTTAGAAGATTTTAGGTTAGGTTTCTGTAGTGGAGATCTAGGCTAGTTGTGACACGAAGAAGTTGCCACACGAGTTATATCCAGAGCCACTTTAAAAGATTAATAATTCTCCACGTGTGCAAAATTTGGTGCAGAATGAATTTGAATTTTTTATTATATTATTTACATTTGCCATTTCCAACAGTAGTCTTAAGTTGTAAAGTGCATACTATTTTAATGCTTTATAAGTAGCAAAATAAAATAAAGGAAATGTATAACCCAAATGGATTTGATATGTGTAACGTGTCCAAGCAGAAACAGTAGCAAAATTATCATTTAAATGTTATTTGTCCTAAATGCATTTAGACTAACAGTTAGGACACTTACGATTGCATTTTCATCATGACGCCGTGGGATATTTGTAGCA
>JAZGTJ010008430.1:0-21025 GCA_036877575.1 Botia almorhae
GCTCTTGTTTCTGCTGACTGTTGATTTATTAATGTCCCATCTCTAAATGGAAACATGTATATATATACACTGCACCTACTGGCAGATGTGGGCTGCAGTGACACACATCCCTGCTGTGTTGCAGAGCTCGCTGGGCAGTGTGCTTAGTCTGGGGGAAGAAATTATCCAGGGCCCAAAATGCTCCACAAATTTAAAATGTGGGGACACATGAAGCCCCTGTAATTAATTCTCTTGTGGTAGGTTTAGCACAAGTGCACAGAGACTGTCTGCGATCTGGAAATTTCTGTTTATTTACAACAACAGGGGAATGACACAGACATGTAGACCAAAGCTTTATCAGTGTTAAGACATTTTGGTGGAAGTGATTTGTATGCTCTGTGCACTGAACCAACTAGGTCCAGGTGAGTCCGGTGATTACGCAATAAAAAAAGCCACTGAAAATTACACTAGGCTCCAGGGGTCAGATATTGTCCCTTAATTAAATCATTTTAAACACTGGTTTGCTGCTCTCAGTTATATATTCTACACCCACAACCTGCTTGCATTTATGATTTGACGTTTCACCTCGTTTCCTCATTCTTTGACCATATGACCTGTGGCTCAGTGGTTAGAGCATGGCGTTAACAACGCCAAGATCATGGGTTCGATCCCAGGGATTGCACAATGTAAGTCGCTTTGGATAAAAGCGTCTGCCAAATGCCTAAATGTAAATGTAAGTCTGTGGTGATTTTGATTGGGTATTAGTATTTCATTCATATACAGTAGAAGTCAAAGAGGGATGTGGATATTAGCAACACATAGTTAAAGGTACTGCAGGCTGTTTGGAGTGGTAAGTTTGTGTTTGTCTGGTGTAGACACTGCAGGTCCATTAAAGATTTATGTGTCTCTGCAGGAAGGCAGAGAGTGAGCTGGCGATCAATGCGGTCCGTCTCCTTGCTTGATTTCAGCATTAAACACCAAAGACAGAGGAGACATAGAGTCGAGGGGTCTTAAGACAGCAGAAGAGTATCTTGTGCTTTTGTTTTCTTAAAAGGACAGTTCTCCCAAAAATGAAAATTGGCATTTCAAATCCTGTAAATGTCAGACAGAGTGTTAGGGACTGGCATACTGGCTCATTTACTGTTTGCTTCCATTGTATGGGGAAAAGCCAAATAAAAAATAAGTTTGGAAGGACATGAGGGATCCAGAAAATTCCTGTTCTGGTGCTTGGGGTTTACATTGCATTTTTAAAATTGCATCCATCTTTGAAATGTTCTCATCTGGGTGGTAAATTGCACTAAATGGATACATTTAGAACAGAGCAGCTTGTTCTAAGTGATCAGTAAGAGGTTTTGCTGATTGGATTACCATAGATATTTGGGCTTTCACTGGGTGTTTGATTACATCATAGATGTTCAGTCGGGTCTGATTGTGAGGCTACACTTTCTCTAGTACTGTCATCTATTTTTATTAGGAGATCCGTCTGACCATCAAAATACTGTGTTGACTTTGGATAGACCTAAACAGGTTGTCTCACCACAGAACATTTCTTTGTTTTCCCGCCAGGTTGCCAAAGAGTTTGGCTTCAGTTCAAATGGTTTCTCTATCTACCTGAACCGGAACAAGACTGGAGAGATCTTGTCACAGAACAAGACCCTCAGCCTGTTGAAAATCAAGTAAGTGTGCAGGCTGGTGTGTCTGACTTAATTCTAAACATGCTTGTGTCTTAGTGTTTAACATGTCATGGCTGTCATTTTCTCTTTTCATCTAGGCATGGAGACATGCTTTTCCTGTTCCCATCCTCAGCTGGACCCTCCACTGAGAACATGGACACAGCTCAACCTCACACCTCCTCCTCCTTTCCCTCCTTTCCTTCTTCTTCATCGTCATCTTCCTTGTCCCGCTCTCACTCCGCGCCACAGATCCAAGAGGACGAGATTGACCAGTATCTTTCCAAACAGGAGGGAAAGATCTACAGAAATAGAGATCCCCAACTGTGAGTCTACCTCACTCTATTTCTCTCTCTCTATCTTTATTCTTTATATAGTACAGTGCTAGCAGAAGTTATATACCTGCTGTGCTGTTTTGGAGCTGTTGCATTATTCAGCTCTGTGAATAATTTATTGTGCAGTGTCCTTATACGATGTCTTCACCTTATTATTTTTAGTTAGCTGCTAAGAGAGTATATTTAATGTTTGTAATATGTGGCTTTAATTAATGTTTACAGATGCCGGCATGGTCCTATGGGGAAATGTGTACACTGCGTACCTTTAGAGGTAAACTGTAATAAAGACATGGCACATGAGTACGCAGTTGCCGTTTCAGTGTTTAAATGTGTAAACGTTAAAAACTGTGTTTGTGTTAAAGCCTTTTGATGAAGACTATCTGAACCACCTTGACCCGCCGGTCAAGCACATGTCTTTTCATGCCAACATCCGGAAGCTCACCGGAGGTGCAGACAAGTGAGTTTTCGGGGAACTCTATTGAATAGGTTCCTACGTAAGACCACAAGAACTGTGTGTATTCAAGTTTTTCCCTGTTTCTCAGAGGGAAGTTTGTGGCACTTGAGAACATTAGCTGTAAAATCAAGTCTGGCTGTGAGGGTCATCCGCCCTGGCCGGAGGGCATCTGTACCAAGTGTCAACCCAGTGCTATCACCCTCAACAGACAGGTACCCACCTCCCTTCCCTGTATATCGTAAACATCTTCATTTTCACCTAGCTCTTACATTACATACAGACTAACTCTTCAATTATCGATTTGTTATGCTAACATAATCAGTTTAAGATCTCCAGTTCCTGCTCGGGCGAGTAAATGAGAGCTCCCTGAGGGACAATATGGCATTTTTGGCCTTTTTTCCTGTTGAAACTGCAATATCTTCTGTTTCAGAAATATCGACATGTGGACAACATTATGTTTGAGAACCACACCATTGCTGACCGTTTTCTTGACTTCTGGAGGAAGACAGGCAACCAACGGATGGGCTACCTGTACGGACGTTACACCGAGCACAAAGACATCCCTCTTGCTATCCGTGCAGAGGTGGCTGCCATTTATGAACCTCCTCAGGTAAGCAAGGCAAACTTGTCTCAGAATCAGTGGCCCAGCATTCTTTCCATTACAGCATGTTACAAGAACCTCTCATTAAGCTTACACAAGGGGGCAGTAGAAGGCTAATTTGTAATGATTCATGTTTTTTTGCTTCCCACCTGTGTGCTATGACTCAGATTGGAAGTCAGAACAGCCTAGAGCTGATTGAGGATCCCAAAGCAGAAGTTGTAGAGGAGATTGCTGCCAAGCTGGGCCTACGGAAGGTGGGATACCTTTTTCATATTGTGGAAGACATTGTTAATCTCAAAATGTGGGGGCTCGTCCGAGATAAATTAATAGTAATTTATTCACAAAATAGAATTCTACAGAAATCAGGGATTAACAACAATAGCAAAGTTTGTGTAGGGAATAGTAGAAAACGACCTACAGAAAAGGGCACTACCAGTACGCAAAATACAGAGAAAGAAAATGTTTAAAAACCGAAGGAGATTGGCACATTATTCAGTTATAAAAAAGAACATAATTTAGCTTGAGGTTGTTTTAATTTTGATTGTTTTTTTTTAGTCCTGTTCAATTCAAAATGCTATGTATCTGAACATACACATGGGATTTATTTGTCTGTATGGCAAGAGGTGAGAGGCTGGACTCTTAGTGTATTTCCTGAGGCTCTGATAATGAAAATTCTTAGCGTTTCTCTTTCTCTACACCTCTATGACTTCCATATGCTGCTCTTATGTTACTCTATGATGGATAATGGAGGTGACCTAATTGTTATGGCTCATATTTTTCCATGTGCTTCCAAATGTGGCTTTGTTCCTGTAAAGCTGTAGTTGGTTATTAATATTAGCTCTATTATTTTCAGGTGGGCTGGATTTTTACAGATCTGCTGTCAGAGGACACAAGGATAGGCACCGTCCGCTACACCAGAAACAAGGCAAGTTATCAAATATCTAGCCATTCATGGAAAGCTGGTACTTTGACTGGCTACATGGCATGTCCTAACATCCTGATTGATGAATTAATATGTGGCACGTTTAGGACACATACTTCTTGAGTGCAGAGGAGTGCATCACAGCAGGACACTTCCAGAACCAGCATCCTAATGCATGTCGGCTTTCCCCAGACGGCCACTTCGGATCCAAGTTTGTCACAGTGGTGGCCACAGGTACAGGCTTAATCCTTCGCACAGGATTTACTGTGCAGATGCTTATTGATCTGTGTGGTATTTGGTTTGAGAATGATAAATTGTTTACTAGTATGAACTATGATGGGCAACACAGAGTATTCTTTTTAGTAGTTACACTCAACGACTTAAAGGTGCACTGTGCAAGTATGGACTCAATATACACAATAATCTCTCTCAATCATTACTTTCATTAGATCAGTAAGTGTGTGGTCATTTCTGCCTGTTCTCGTAGGCAGCCTTTGGCTAATGTGTAGCCCCCAGCCAATAATGACATGCAAGTGAGAGTCAGGTAGCATGTGCTTTGGGTGGTGTTCTGCTTGAAAGAGACCAAGTGTGAATGAATGTTGTGTTTACATACAGTTACTGAAAATCCTGCATAGTGCATCTTTAAGGGCTAAGGAAAATTTAAGGGAGACTATTCGTATTCCCAGTGGATTTGTTAAGATGTATCATTCCTAATGTTACAAATAAAAAGTGTCCAGACTTCAGATGATTTAAAGTTGATAATGGTTGTAATGACACATGGATTTGTCTTTCACTGTGCGTTGACAGGCGGTCCCGATAACCAGGTACACTTTGAGGGGTATCAGGTGTCCAATCAGTGCATGGCACTTGTGAGGGACGAGTGTCTGCTGCCCTGCAGAGACACTCCTGAACTGGGTTATGCCAAAGAGTCCAGCACAGAGCAATATGTTCCCGATGTTTTCTATAAGGTAGAGAACTGGCACACTTCTAAAACGAAGCACTCACACCTAGTTACGTAAATGAATTTTAGGTTTATTTAAGTTGTACGTTTAATTTTACCCTTCTTTCTTCAAAAGTTTTTATAAATAAAAATTAAAATGTTACAATTACAACTCCAAATGCAATTGACTTCCTGTATCACGTTATTGTAAACGACTTTTTTAAAGTGACAAGCTAGTTATTATCTTTATTAATCAATATTGTGCCAAAGATACTAGATGAATCTTAATTTGAATTGAACTGTGACATCCTTTAATCCAGATTAATTCACAAATGCTCAACTTTGTAACAGTCTTGCAGTCACACTGCTCCGCTTTCTATTGTGTTCCAGCATGTTTGATGTATGTTAACTTGTCATGACTGTTTCCATATATCGTTCACAAGTTTTGAATGTTATTGCATTTGATTGAGGTTTAAGCTTCTGTTAACTTAAATCTGTCACTTTTCATCCCCCAATTCTAAGAACTCACTCTAAAGATGTCTTTTGCTTTGGGCATAAACAGTCTCATCAGCTTGACATCTGTCAGAGGAATGCAGTAGATTGGTTTTTATTGAGGCATGAAAAGGTTTTCACTTCTCATCTCTTTTCTCACTTTCAGGATAAAGACAAGTTTGGCAATGACATCACATATTTAGCTCGACCGCTACCAGTGGAGTATTTGATTATTGACGTGAGTAATTGTCAGGTTGAACATTCAGATTTTAACCACATCGCTAGGCTAGTCTTTACATGTAAAGTTGGTGGGAGGGGTTAATGATCTTGGCTGACAACTGTCAAAGTTGTATGTTAGAACCTTCAAGGTTTGCTCTATCACATCTGTGCCCTTGAGAAAGGTATTTTAAGTCAAAATTAAATCAAAATAGAGTCAATGTACGTTATTTGGACATACGGTATGCCACATTAGAAATAAAATGGGTTGCAAATGTCATTTCATGTTGAGTTAACCTCTGGGAGGATTGCCCCTGTAATAATTGTATTATAAATAAAAATTGGGATAAAAATGTTGGTAAAATGTCAGTTCTTAAATTAACAACCAGCCAAACTCAACTTAATGTAGATTCAGGACTCAGTTGTGCTATTAAAATTTGTGTTTGTAAAAGCAGGAATTTGAATTTTACTTGTCTTAAGTGTCCCACTGCTGTTAAAACCAATTTTTCTACACCACAGATCACCACCACTTTCCCAAAAGACCCAGTGTTCACCTTCTCCTCCACGCTCCGCTTCCCTATCGAAAACAGAGATGCTCTGGGGGAGACTCAGGTACATATTCATGTTCACATGAGCCTCTTTGCAATTCATAGATGATCATTTATGTCTGGCTTACATCAACAGACGGCTATCAGTATTGTTTTGTATGTTAAGCTACCATTACAGATACCATAAACCTTTCAAGATATTCTAACATTTACTGTGTGTGTGTGCAGGACTTTCACAGTTTGGCGACATATCTTTCCCAGTGTTCTTCTTCCTCCTCCTTCCTAAACATTGTATCAGACTTCCACCTCCTTCTTTTTCTTGTTACCAATGAGGTCATGCCCTTACAGGTAAGTGTAGTTATTTACATAACTGCATATATATGACAGCATACAATGACAATGTCATTTTATTTTTTTGTTGATAATCTTCCCTTTATTGGCTCATGGGCAGTTATTTGCAATGGTTCTCTAATGTTTTAAGTTGACATCTTTCTTGTAGAAAGTTGTGTTTTTTAGCTTACGACTTTCACTTGTCTGCTGTGTCTACAGGACAGCATTGGGCTCCTGCTGGATGCGGTGAAGACATCCAATGAAGAACTGTCTCAGACCTGGAAGAAATTTGAGCAGTGGGCCACCATTGAGCAGCTCTGCAGTAAGTTGTCTAGCAAAACTGTCCTTTGATAGCACTATGATCAAAGATTGATTGTTGTTGTTTGCCATTTGTTCTTATCTCAGACACAGTGGGAGGGCAGCCATCTGGATCCCTGGATTATGCCATGGGTGGCCCAACTCTCCCACAGTCCTCCTCATCTGTGTGGTCTTGCCTCCACTGCACCTTCATGAACCAGCCTGGCACAGAGCATTGCGAGATGTGTAGTTTGCCCCGCAGCTAAAACCCCTGAAATTTGGGCTTTGCCGTACACCCCACCGGGAACAGCAGTGAGAGCGGGCGAGTGCTTCCCTGTATTCCTGCCGTTTTAGTATGCCTAATCTTTAACTCCTCCCCTTTCTCACTGACTGTGTCGGATCTAAACGCAGATGCCAGCCTTGTGCTCGATTATGCGCCCAAACCAACTCTGTGAGCTGTGTCACTTTAATGATAGATGGTCAAAAGTGATGGGCTGTACCCATGTAGCACTCTCTGTTTAAGCCCAGTGCATTCTGGGACTTTATTTGACACTTGAGCAAAGCTCCTTCCACTCATTTGCGGTCCAATGTAACTTCTCAGCGCCACTCTTATGATGTTGGAGAAACAAGGTCAATTTTTTTGGTTATTAAAAGTTTTATTTCCCCCAACTCACAAAAGATGCGGTGTAAATAATAATAAGAGACGAAACATTACTGTTATTTAATTTCAAATTATTCTTTTAAGCTAGTTATATGTTCAAGAAATTACTTCAGTCCCCTTTTGAGGAAAACGTGCAGTTGATTAACTTTAGACATGTTCAGTGTGTTAAAAAAATTACACACAAACGATTCATTGCACTGATTTTTCCTTGATGCTCAACCTTAGTGTTTAAACGCTAACTTTAAACGCTTTCTTCACCCAACGTGCATGATATTTTCTTACATTCAGTTTTCTTAATTCTTCACTTTTAACGAATGATTCATTCCTTAGAGTGTTGCTCTAAATAAGACTGAGACTGAAGTCTGAATGTTATGATTAGGTGCAGGCCCAGAGAGCAGTTCTTTTTCCTCAAGATTGTAATTTGACCTTTGACCTCAGAAGGCTTATAAAGCTATGCTTTGAATGTGGGCTGGTTTATGTTTGCTTCGGAAAAAACTGTAGCCACTCAGCTTTGATGCTGGTACTGTTTTATGCATTTTTTTCCCTGTCACCCCATTCCTCCTAATCTCATTGACACAACAGATTTGTGTTGTGGAGGTGTTTTCCGATGTCCAGACACTAAGTATTGAGAAAGTTGAGTGGTTGACCGTTAGAGAAAGTGATTGATTGATTAATAGGGAACTACAGATTTGACTGCAAAATTCTAGACTTAATCCACGTGGTCTCTGCATCTTTGCCGTGGGCTATAAATTACTTTTTGAAGTATCCTGAAAAGGTCTTTTGTAAACCCAGTCCAAACCCAGTTATGCACAATTTGGGAATGCTGTCACCTTTTGACATTTTCATTTGTTAAAGGAAACATTTCCTTTTTGTTTTACAAATTAGCTTTGACATGATAGCATAAACATGCGTTCAAGAGAATTTCAACCCTCTGGTATAAATGATCTAGATGTTTACATGCAGTATTTTATTGCATTTATATTTTGTAGGGTTTCCTAATGAGTAATGGCTGCATTCACAAAAACATCGCTTATTTCTGCCATTTTAAAAAATGCAATCTGTTAATTCACCTCAATTGAGACACGTTGATCAATGTTCATAGAATGTTCTCTTGAAATCTTGTTTTTGCTCTTGAGTAAAATCTTGAGTATTTGAAATGGGTAGCATGTTGATTTGAGGTTCTACACAATAAACTTTTTTTAAGCGGCAAAATAGCTGTGCTTACACCCCATTTTCACATGAGATGCCCTGAGTTGTGTGCTGTATTGAAGTTTTAAATACAGAGAATAGTTCAACAATAAAACTGATTCCTTTGGATGTAGCTGTCCTGTCTTGTCCTGTTTCATTTTATTTCTGTATATAATCCATGTAGTAGTTCAACAAAAACGTATCAACTTTCTGACTACAAAAAAAGGTTTCCAGTTGGATTTACCAGATGGGGCCCTTTACTGTTTGATGTACTGCTGTAGACATTTTTCGGGGCTGTACGTATATCGCATGTGTCGATGTGTCCTTGAAGTCAACACACAGACAGAGAACATATGGTTGTTTTTAGATATTTGGCCATGTTCAAAATGGGTGTTCTGCCTCATGTTTATTTTAATGGCTAAAGCTGTCATTCCAGGCCCACACCTCAAACCTCATCAAGAATGCAATGATGGTTCAATGCTTACCTAACTGTAGCTAACCAGCTAATAAATAACCAGCTACTTGTTAGTTTAAATCTATGATTGTTTATTTTTGCATTGCATTTTTCCTTTGGGCAGATAATAAGGTTGTTCAGTCTGCACTAAGTAACAACAGTTAGGTAACAGTTGTCCACTTCCAGTGTTGACAGGGTATTAGTTGGAAGGTTTTCATTATTTTTTTAAAGGTGGATGCATTAAAAAAAAGTGTATCACAGTGTATTTTACAATGCTGACTGTACGTTATCCCGTATGTATGCTATACATTTGTTTCTTTTTGGTTTGGTACAAATTAAAAACGAGTTTAAGAAAAGGGCCTCATGTTTACCAGCCAATCAGAAAGATTCCATATGTGTGGCAGATGAATCACTGGAATGCTAAGGCAGAATGAACTTTCGACATCAAACACATTTTACCTGAACCTCATAGAGATCTTTCCTCTAACCTCACACATCTGCATCTTATCTACTCCTCTAACTGTCGCTCACAACCAATAATACAAGTAATGACCATTTACCACTGAGGTGTTAATAGCTAAAGAAGCCTTTGGAAGTTGCTTGTCATATTAAATGTTGTTTTTACCTTTAAACTCAGTCTTAAACTCTTAGAAGAAGTCATTGGCATGTTTATGTCAATGTCAGTGCAACCGATGTGAACTGCTAAAGGTTTAGGAAAACTTATGCCATAACAATTATAGGATTTTTAACAAACTGTTACCTTGTAGTAATTTAAATGCAATACAACTAAATGCCATTAGAGTTTTATTTAAGAATTTTTAGGCCTAAAATATGATCATCTGCTTAATTTGGTCAACTCCGCTGACAAACAGTGAATTATAGATTTGGCAGCAACATTATTTTCTGTTCTCCAGACTTTCACAGTGATGTTTGTAATGTGTGGAAAGGCATGCAGACCCTGCCGCATCCGTTTAGTTTCCTAGAGGTTTACCTACTAGCGTTTGTCAGTAGTTGTAATTAGTGTCGTTTAGGTATATTAAATAAACATAAAAAATAAGGTATTATATATATATATATATATATATATATATATACATATATACATATACACACACACACATAAATATACCATGCAGAAAGCAGATGGGGCCCAGATTTTTGTATTTGTCTTAAAAAGAAGGCGTGACAGAGTACTGAAATATAACTCCTGTTTGAGACACAATCCTCACAGATGGGCAGGACTAGATGATGATAATATATAAGCCAACAAGGCACATGTTGTTAATTTTATAAAATTTCAGTGTTTTTGGATTTCATTCCCTTTTGAGATCTTAATCTGAACCTATCTCGGTAAGCAATTTGTTTCACCAATAAAAAAAGCTTTGTCTCAATTTATATTATTTTATATATACAATTTATATTTCTTAGATCTGCATTTGATTTGTTTTTCCTATATAAACACACCCAAAGGTATGTAGTAATGTTTTAAATTTATTTGTTTGTAAAGAGGAATGAATTGTCTCCTGCCATTGCTTTTTGTGCTCTCCCTGGGAGCCAGTCAGAAGAGCAGTCGACAGAATGTAGAGTGGAACTACAAAGCTGAAGGTAAGATACTGCATAAAAACTATGGCTATGCTATGTACCTTATCATAGTAACTTAACTTTAAGTGTAATTGAATAGCTATTTGTGTGATTTTGGGGTGGAGGGGAGATATCCAACAAATATAAAAAAGTCTCAATTTATATTTGGGAAGAAAGTTGAAAAATCAAAGTTAATAAGCCATTAATATTTATTAATGTATTGGTTCTTTAGCTGAGAAAGTAAACCTGAGAGGATGTGCCAACCTTACCTTAGTCTTGGATAACTGGAAATATGCCATAATGACCCAAGTCAAAGATCTACTTCTGAATGATCACAACACTGTGCTACCAGACTATGGAAGGTATGTTAAATTTTAATAGACAGTCTGAAAACTAGGTACCAGTTACACTTTTCTGATGAGCGTTTTTTATTTTAACAGTTATATAGCACTGGCAGCGGATCCTTGATTTGTTTTTGTTTGTTGTTGTTTTTTTTTTTGCTTGTTTTTAACGTATAATCTTTCTAGGATCAAGCCATTATCAGAGGCCCTCAATGATCTCTACAATGAATTTAACTCCTTGAAAGAAAGACTAGCACAGCTGACCACAAAGTTTGAGGGCATAGAGATGTTTGTGGAGGAAGCCCGATCAGGCAGGAGCCCCTCACGACCCAGGGGAGAGCACCCACATTCAGAAGGAGAGTCTGGCACACGACAGGGACGCAAGAGCAGGGTGGTGGTACGAAGAGTGAAAAAACCTGATAATCCTGATAAAGTTTAGGGAGGATTCAGGAATCTTTCACATCGACATGTTGGACATTCCTTATGTTGTATACAGATATAAAAATGTGGATTTGTTTGTCTTCTTTGTGTTTATTAAGTTTATTAAATTTCTGACCCAAGTAACAACCGAGCTTTACACTTTTTGCTGCTAAAAACTTTTTATTCATTACTATGACGTATGTAATGTGATGACCAATGCTTTTTTTCCTTATCCTCTCATCTTTTTCATTCTGCTCTGTGTTTTCTATAGTTATTTAAATTTTCTACTGGTTTAAATTGTGAATACATTATCTTTGTTAGACACAGCGCAATATTGCCAATAAACTATAAAATATTTTTTTCCTACAGATGTAAATTAGGTTTTACAAAGACTGCAAAACGAGTTGTTGGTATTTATTAAATGATGCGTATTTGTAGCATATAACTGAATTGATGCAAAATAAAGTTTCTGTGTTAACTTCACAAAATAACTAGGCGGAATAATAATCTATTCTGACTAGTTTTTTTAATTATGTAAATTTGTAGAACAATTGTGTAATGTTTATGAAAAGCGTTATAAAAGTAGTGAAACGTACTGAAACATAAGATGTAATTTTTAATTATAAACCAGTTATTGAATATAACGATGACGCCATCGCTGTCGGTTACATTTTGAAAGCTGAAGCGGTAAGTCACCGTCTCATTTTTACATTTCTTCAATACATTTCTTAAAACAGGGCTTTCAATATTCAAACAAAAGAAAGTTCAATACGGAGCAATAAGGCAACTTTCAACATTGAGCATTTGGAACATGTGTTTATTGGTGGCGTTATTGTGAAACTGCTGTCAGATTTCTGTCAAAATGATTGCTGTAAAAACGCATGCGTACCGTGCGATTTTAATGACAATAAAACACGCTCATGTACATTTTAATATTTATTCGCCATGCTAACCATTTTACCACCAATTGAAGGTTTGATTATGCTGAATTTTCATGTGTCATACAGGATGTAAAGCTTTAAGAACGAAACATCACCGATTTGATAAATCCGGTTTGATAATCCATCGCTAATTCTGAAATCTGTGCTGTTTCTTCGCCCAACATGAACTGAATTTCTGTAGCATGGGCGCAGGTACTTCCTCCTGTTTCAGCTCAAGGGATGTTTCATGTTAATATCCCTTTAAAGTGAATTTGAGGACATGGAAATAACATATCATCTAAATTTATCAACAATTAATACAATATTCCCTATATTGTTCCCTATGTTTACCTAAAATGATTTCTTAAATGATCCTTTACCCCAATGGCAGGTGACCAAAGATCTACCTTAATATCTTTAGCATTAAAAATGGAGATTGTGTACGAGTACACAAAAAAACGCTGTGAGTTTGGCAGCCGTCCATGTAACTTTTCGTCAAATAATGTGGTGCATGTGGACATTTTGCCTGACCCGTCACTGGCTGCCAACTTTATTGTGAGAGACCGATGCAACATAGACATAGACTGCACCCTGGAACTGTCTGAGCATGAGGTGAGACAAGCCCCAAATCATATGAACGGCAGTGACCATGATGATAATTTACAAAAACTTTAGTGAATTATTACAGTGCTCAGTGTCTGATTTAATATGAAATGCCTGGCCTGTTTAGGTGAACACAGACTGCATTGAGTCAGTGTCACAAGGAATAAACCATGTAGAGGGGGGGTGGCCAAAAAATGTCAACCCTGAAAACTTAGAGGCGACCACTCGCTACAGGAAGACAGTGCAGAAGAGTGAGCGTTTTCAGAACACGATTATGGAGCTAGCCACAGTGAGTGCCTTTCGCCATTAATACATACACTATATCAGTACATCAGGCACTGTTGTGGGCAACAATGTGTTTGGCTTATGGTTTAAACTTTTTGTGGATTGACAGGTGTTTCTCCTGAATTTGAATGAGTTTGAGTACAAAAATTTTTGAAATTATAAAATGAGTCTAAGTCTTGACCTCTTTCTCACTGCAGCTCACAGAACACTGTATTTTGCAAAACAACGCCATCAACATCTATGAGGAGTATTTTGAAGATGAGGAGGTACTGGAAGAATCAGAGAAACAGCCATCAGCAAAAACCATTAATGTCTTGAGGTATTGAGATGGCAACACATAAATTGGCTCAGTTGCTAACTTGCATTTAAATTTTGTTTGACTAATAAGACTATAGACTGTTTAGAACTTTTACTGTTGTATCTGTTTCACTCTGTGATCTAGAGATCCAAATAAAGTTGAGCGCACAGCCAGAAGTTTGTCTTGGCATCCGCATGGTAACCATAAACTAGCTGTCGCCTACTCTTGCCTAGAGTTTCAGAGAGCACCCAGAGACATGAGCTTTGACTCCTACATATGGGACATAGGTACATCATAAAGTTTATTTTGTAATAAATGTCTTTTAGAAAATCAAAAAAACAGAAAATAAACTAAAGATTATATTAATAATGTGAATAAGAAATAATGTTTTTGTTTTTACCCACAGAGAACCCCATTAAACCAGACATGACTCTTTTACCCATATCTCCGCTTGTTTGTCTGGAGTACAGCCCCAAAGATTCTCACATTCTTGTTGGGGGAAGCTACAATGGACAAATTGGTGTGTTTTCTCAGCTGAAATCTTTTATAACATTCTATAACATATGAAAGAAAAATTACTTTTGTCCTTATTTGAATGATATATATGTAGATAACGCAGATGTTTTACCCTTATGTTTTTACCCTTACCCTTGTTTTCTTGTGGTCTAATGGCCATTGAAAAGATTAAGTTAGTATATGCAGTTAGAACGGCATGTGTAGATGTCTTTAAAGATAACAGTTATGCACTATTGGGTATTAAAACAAGACTCTAAATACAATGAATAATCAAAGGTGTTATTTTATTATTTATTACCATTTTACATGTTACCATTTCCAGCTTATTGGGACACACGGAATGGCAGTCGACCAGTAGAGATGTCATCCAGTGAACACAGCCATAAAGACCCTGTCTACAAAGTTATCTGGCTGCGGTCAATGACTGGGACAGACACCTTTTCCGCTTCTACAGATGGTCAGGTCTGTGTGCAGTGATACAACAGTCCACAGACAATCAAATGAGTCACCAATATTTCATTCAACACTTTGAACTACAATTGAGAATTTACATTCAAAATGACTTGCAGTGGATTCAGGGTATACATTTTATCTGTTTGTGCGTTTTCTGGGAATCTAACCCATGACCTTTGTGTTGTTAGCCCCCAAAGCACAGTACTACTAATAAATATTTTGTACCCTATTTTAAATATTGTAATCTTAAAGAAGCATTCCTACATATGACACCAGGTACTGTGGTGGGATATTCGTAAGATTAGTGAACCCATCGAGACGCTTGTGCTGGACCCCAGCAAGAAGGGAAATCTTGACAATGCTCTTGGTGCAGTCTCAATGGAATTTGAGGCCACTATGGTAAGATTCTTTCTTATTAAGAAACCTTGTCAAACCTTATGATAACCTGTGCTGAGAACCTACATGTCTTCTTCTGATTACACAAGCCCAATAAGTTCATGGTGGGCACAGAGCAGGGTCTTGTGGTCTCGTGCAATCGCATGGCAGCAGTCCCAACTGACAAGATTGTGTGCACATACAGCAGCCACCACGGTTGCATTTATGCCCTCCAGAGGAATCCATTCTTCCCCAAGAACTTCCTGACTGTGGGTGACTGGACTGCCCGCATCTGGTCTGAGGACATCAAGGAGTCCTCTGTCATGTGGACCAAGTAGGAACCTCTGTGCAGTTTTTTAAAATACTAATAGACCAGCACTAATGATAGACCAGCTTTTTTTACCCAATGCAATGTCCTTATATTTTATTACAGCATTACTCACCTAGTGCCTTTTTGTATAGGTATCACATGTCCAATCTTTTGGATGGCTGTTGGAGTCCGGTGAGACCTTCAGTCTTCTTTACAGTGCAGATGGATGGAATCTTGGATGTGTGGGACATCCTGTTTAAACAGAATGACCCCACTCTCAGCCTTAAAGTGGGTTTGCAGTCTCACCTGCTTATACTGACAACCTTACACAGTCATCTCAGTGTTAATGTTGTAGTCACATCCAGGGGCGCCGCTAAGGGGGGGAAAGTTAGGACAATTCTAAGGGCCCACGCCCTTTAGGGGCCCCCAGATATCTGCTTTATTAGTAATAACACTACTAGGGGGGCCCAACCTCATATTTTGTCATAGGGCCCAAAATTGCGAGCTGCGCCCCTGGTCACATCTACCATTTATGTGCACGCACGTATTGTGTATTTGTTTACCTTCTAGGTTTGTGATGAAGCTCTGTACAGCATCCGGGTGCAAGATAATGGCCAGTTTCTGGGTTGTGGCTCAAAGCTGGGAACAGTGAAAATGCTGGAGGTTTCACCCGGCTTGTGCACATTGCAGAAGAATGAGAAGGCCCTGGTCTCAGAGGTGCAACGCTGGACAAACATTTACATATGCAAAACGAATGGCTGTCAAACTCCAAAATATAACCTGTATGACTTGTGTACTATGATCAAAGTTTTCTGAACTCTGTGATGTTTTAGCTGTGTGTGAAGAACAGACTGAAAGTGTCGTCATCATACATGAAAAACGCATGCTCTGCCATAGCTCTCAGACCTTATTTGTAAATGTGCATATTTAAACGTTATGTGTGATTGTAGATGTTTGAACGTGAGACCAAGCGAGAGAAAATTCTGGAAGCTAGGTACAGGGACATGCGTATGAAGGCAGACATGCAGAACAAAGAGAACTGGGGGAATGAAGCACAGGACGAGGAACCGCTGAGCTGTACAAAGGAGGAGTTCTTTGAGATCGTGAAAGCGAAGAGGAAAAGAATGGAGAGCGAACAGAAAGAGAGAAACAAGGTCAGAGATGAGATTAGACTGCCCACAGTCTATTTGCATACTGCATATCTGCGAGCACACAGGTTCCTTTATGTCCTTTACATTTTTATATCTGTTAACTCCACTAAACAAATGAAAAAAACAAAACAAGCTGTTATTGATAGCTTTACATTGTAGTAGTCAGACACCTCTTTCTAAAGTGGTATTTTTTGGCCAGTTTAGGCCGCAAAAGCAGCAAACCTTAAGCCATAGTCAGAGATTTAGCTATGTAAGACTAGACACGACATGAGTTTGACCTGGATAAAAATGTCAATTTGTGACAATAAATTTACATATTGTCCCTGTCATTTATCTGTTTCATACTGTTTATACTGTAAATGTATTTGTTTTTGGCCCCCTATAGGAGAACCTGGTTTGTGAAGGCAACATCCAAGCAGAGCCCTTCATCTAAACATGCCAGAGATAGAAGCTTTTTCTGTGTGCAATTAAATAGTAATTTATATTATACAAACATTATATGCTTTAGTTTTTATATATAAAAGTTTTAGATTTAGTTTTTATATAGTTTTTATATTATATGTTTATTATACTGTAGGCAAATTGTACTTTGTTTTTTCAACATCCTTTACCATTCTTTATGAAAAAATGACTAACCCAGTGTTTTGTGTCTTATTAATATTGGTATGAAGGTGATATATTATTTCTTTCAGTGTAAAATAACTCAGAATTCGTGCCTGGTTTATGCATTTAGCTCATTGAAATGAATTTCTTATAGGTCTTTTTAGCATATTTTAACGTTAACATGTTTTCATGGTAAATAATTTATACAAAACCAGAAGTAATTTAATATGTATCTATTTATACATTTAATATTTACATAATCGTTATAATGCATTTTTTACATTGTCTAGTTCTGTTTGACAATTTGACAGAAGTACGACATTCTCTTTAAATTGATGTGTATTTAATAAAAATCGAAAAACGTTACCAAGTGACGTCTGCTGAACGTAATTAATATTTATGAGTTTAAATGAGGACGCGCCAATGAATCTTTCGAAACCAGCTGGCGAAACGAAACTGAAAGCAGCGCTTTTTTTTATAAATAACCAGAGAGGGGAAACGATAGTGTATTTACTGACAGATGCGATGAGCTCAGAGAAGGATCTTTACGCATGGATCTGTCGTTGATAATGTAAAGGAGCGACGCAGGTATGGTGATAATTTGATGTAGTTTTGTAATCTGGCAGATGCCTTTACGATTATCGTTTATCGAAGTTCATAATAACTCATGATGTAAAACATTACAAAAATGCACGTTAAACGTAGTTATGAGGATGTTGTTTAATAGTCTAATAGTGGTTTTAAATTGTGATTGTGAACGCGATACTGAAACATTCTACTTTGTGAGTCTTATTATTTATTATTGAGGCGCTGAGAAAATTCGGCGTTCTCCGGTTCTTTCTGAAACTTGACATTAGTTCTTGTACACTAACCGTGTTTTACTGTAGGAATTACGTTAACGAGCTATAATATTTGTTGCTCATACCCTTAACACATTTGGGCACTATACAGTACCTATAAGTAAACTCTGCGCCCTCCTTCACTTCTGATTAAAATATGACATTTTGATAAGATTTAGTATTATTAACATCTGTTTTTATATTTTTTTATTATTTGCTTTGTGAACCTTTTCCCAAAAAAATTGACAAGCAGTAAGAACTGTGAAAATGCCACGAAACAAAAGAAATGCTAAAAAAGATAAAACAGGTGCGAAGAAGAAAGGAACCAGACAAAGAGATGCTAGCACCTCTTCTGCCAAAATGGGTTCACAGAACCAAACAAAAAGCAAATGCACTAGTGACACAGCTCCTGCAGGCCCCAGATGTCATGGCCAGCAAAGCACAGAATCTGAGCCACTAAGAAAAGAGGCTCCGACTCAAACAAGCTCAAATACTTTGGAGGACAATGGGAGTCAGACCAATCCTATCAATCAAGCAACAGAGTCCAACGGCAACAATGTGTCACATCCAACAGATAACAGTGCAGAGCAGGGTAAGACAGAGGTGGAAACTGTATTGCCAAGGAACACCGGAAAAGATAGTGATGGAGAAGATGAGAAATGTACGGAGCCGAAAAAAAGGAAAATTAGTGAATCCAGAAAAGCAGTAGAAAAACGCACATCGCTATCAGATGGCTGCCAACGACAAAGTGGAGATAAGCAGAAAGACACAGAGTTAAAGGAAAAACAATCCAGACCAGATTCACAGAAAGCCACTGACCTCAGATCTCGAGACGAAGGACCAAAATCATATGCAGAAGCTGCAACAGCTCCTGGGAATCAGACTAAAGGCTCTGAGGAGCAGAAGAACCAAACGGCAGCAGATCTGGACAACACAACGGAAAGCAAAAGAACTCAGAGGTTTGCAATTTTGTGCTTCTTATATCAAATGTTAGACCTGAAGAGATCTATGACCTCTAATGCATTCTCTTTAATTCCTTATTTCACAGAAAGCCGATGTTTACTTTCTATGTATATGCAGTTCTGGACAAACGATTCAGTTTTAACAAACTGTATAACTCCCTTTTGCTCCTTCATGGGAATGAAAACATTGAACTACAAATTACACATTTATTGTAAGCTACTTTTTTCTATCTTTTCTATATTGTAGATTATCCTATATATCAAGTACAATATAGATTGCATAAGAATGTGTAACTGATATGAAATCTCTGTCTTGCACAGAAGTCTCTGTGCTTTATTTTTTATTGTAATGTGATTTGTTGTTGCTTAGCGGTTTACGACAGGCTGGCTGTTTGATTGAAGCAACATTTTCAGTTGAAGAAAGCATTGTGACGAGGGGTGATATAATACGGTATAAGTATGCAGTGCAGCAAAGAGACCAGCAGATTGTGGAAATACCAACAAGATTTGTTCAAATACCTACAGACAATACAGTAAAAGGTACTACAATCTTTAATATAGTGTGTGTGTAGTTTATGTAGTGTGAGATGTAGATAAAAATAAATGAGTGTCTGATTTTGCTGTTGGATTTTCCAGAACTTCACCTTTATGAAGGCTATATAAGTTACTCAAGCTCAGGATCTGTTCAAGACTGGATGAATAGTTTGTTTCAGTCTGCAGAAAAATACATTTTCGAAGGGTGGGAGAATTCTGCTCATGTGCTGTTGAACAGAGTGTTTCAGAAATGTGAGCCATTTAACCATGAAAATAACAAGACACTTGTACACCACCTAAACCATTATCAAAAAGGTTTTTGGTCAAGCTGTGAACGATGGATGGAATTTCCAGGGAATCTCAATCCATCTCTGTTAAATGTAAGTGTCTTTTCATAGTTGTTTTCCTTTAATAAAATGTTTTCCTTTCTAATACTTTATGGTGACGGTAGTGCTTTGTCTTAGGTCTCAGAGCTGATTTCTGCAAGACTGAGTAAGATTTTGAATGGAGAATCAGAAAAGGAAGTGTCACAGAGCTCAGCAGGGATCAGATCTTTAGAAGTGGCACTCTCAGTGTTTCAGGTTTGCTGTGGCTGTGCAGTTGATCTTGGCGTAAAGGACTGGGGCAAGCTCTGCCAGATTGTCTCTCAAAATACTGCTTCTCTTGGAGACATGCAAAGAGTTCAGCCTGTCATCGATTCGTGAGTGTCAAGGTGTATTGGTCAAAGCTAATGAAGATGTTGTTTTATAGAATTTTAAGTTAAGGAGGGACTTTATTTACAGTGAAAAGATGTGCGTAGAATGATCCAAAATGACCTTAAATTTAAAACTACCGTATGGTTAGAAAAATTCTTTATTTAACTTTATTCTTAAAACATTGCACATGAACTCCACCTAAAGAATGGCTACAAATATCCTTGTGAGACAATATGAAATTTTAAGTATGAAATTGTACCCTAACCCTAAATGTGTGTGTGTGTATATATATATATATATATATATGATAATTCATATAGTTCAGTTTGCTAGTTACTTTGAGAAAGCAAAGTGCAGCCATTGACATTGATATATATATATGAATTTACTTCATTACCTATCATGAAAAATTGCAATAATAATCAATATATTAATTCATTAAACATGTTAAATGATTAACTTTACCATATTTATAACATGTTAATTTGTAGAATTACATAATCATATGACTCATTTTCTTTTCTTTGCAGCACTGTGATAGGTCTGATGAACCGATGTGCACAGAAGCTGATCTCAGAACTGGTGCTACTTGTTCCTGCCCTTCATTTATTAAGAAAACCAGGGGTAAAGTCAGATCCCGGCTCAGCAGTGGATGAGCAGAAATGGGCAGGACTTATAAGTATCCAATATCAGTTGTTTAGAGAGGGAATTACAGAATACCCTGAAAAAAGGAGGTTTGTCAAAGTACTTATAAAATCACTTTAGTCTAAAAAACTTAAATGATGTAAACTAATAGAGCAGAGATGAAATAACACGTTTCTTTTTAAATCTGCAGCCTGATCTTTCAGCTAATCAAAAATCACTTGTCATTGACCAAAGATAAGCCCGACTTGTTGAAAAGCTGGCTTTCCATGGTGGCTTTTGAGGACGTTTGTAAGTTTGCGGAGTTAACAAAAGTTGTTCCTGAGAATGTGATGCAGAGCCTGATGTACCGAATGAAGGAGAATGAAGGAAGACAGTCTGTACAATACTCTGATTTCAACCACACAAAA
>JAZGTJ010008431.1:0-21024 GCA_036877575.1 Botia almorhae
CGGACGCGCCGCACCTGCCCGAGCAAAGACTGGACTGAACGCGGGATCTAAAAGTGCCGTCAGCCGGAGATACGTTGCGTGTCCCCCGCAACCGCCGAGAGCAGCGATTGGCCGGAAGCCACTGAGAGCACGAGTCACCGCACACTCGCGTCGCCAGAAGGGACGCAACCCCGAGCACGAGCCGCACCAGCCGCACCAGCGCCAGCACCTGCACCAGCAGCCAGCCCGGCTGCTTCCCCCACACACTACACCCCTTGTTTCATTCATTAAATCCACCCTCCGGGGTATTTTTGCACCGCCTACCTTGTCGTGTAATTCCTCACCCGTGACAATATATATATATATATATTCTTTTCCTTGATTAATTGGCTTTTGTTTATATTCGTTTATTTATATTCTTTGTGTTATTTTATGCTCTTGCATTTCTTGTTTTCGCCCCCCTTGTGGGAGGTTTTGAGTTTGTCGTTAAAGTGAGCCCGTGTTGGGTATGAGTTTTTGTTGTTGTGCTTAAATAAAGTTTGGTTTCAAGTCAATCGCTGTCTGCACTTGGGTTCTTCCTGTGCAATCTGTGACATTATGACAGTTTAAATCTAGATGAAAGCACACCTCATTAATCTAGCCTACACATATGGATGTTGTATGGTGTCATATGGATTTATTACTTAAATCCCTTAAGGGATTATTAGGATGCATTAATTAGGTAAACCGGAACCTGGGACACTTCCCACAAGAACAGATATACTGGATCCAAACTCTGAGACCAGATGGCGGGGGACTTTACCCCTCACATTACTTGGTAGAATAAATGTAGTTAAAATTAATATTTTGCCCAAAGTTTTATACATGTTTCAATCTCTTTTGATATCCATCTCTAAACATTTTTCACTACTCTTAATGGATAGATAAGATAATTTATTTGGCACCTTAAAACTCAGAGGGTAAGCCTTGATAAACTGGCTTTAGATTACAACAAGGGAGGACTGAGGCTTCCCAATCCAGGTATTTGGCCCAGATGTTTTTGGGTACCCCTTTCCACTCCTGGCTTAATATGGAGAAATTTAAAATAAAAAAAATAATGTCCTACCAATATATTTTATACATGGGACTGATTAAAAGATAAACAAGTAATCCCATGATTATTCATTTAGTTCAAACTTGGAATGAGCTGCGGTCACTGCTACGACAGGCTAGTTTTCTTTCCCCTTAAAACACCTTTATGGGGAAACAGAATACTCCTGATGTATCATCAAAGCAAAAATTAAGATCTGGTTCAAAAAGGGAATTACATATTTGGAGCATGGCTTTGATGATGACATTTTAATGTCAAATTAAAAAGTTATCCCAAGACACCTGATTTGACAGGTATCTTGGGATAAAGATATCTGTCAAAGCAAATCTGTTATTCTGATATATTCTGAAACCACTGTATAAAACAATATCTGGAATCTATGAAGCTCTGATCTCAAGTCAACCTTTAGATGATGCAGACAAATCTAAAGGTAGATGGGAGCAGGATTTGGGGATCAGATGGGGACCTATGGAGTCAATTGTGTAAAGAGGGGGTCATCTCAACATTGAACTACAGATATAGATTAATTCAGTTTAATTTTTTACACCAACTTTACTACACTCCATCCAAATTGCATAAATTTTATAACAGTATTTCACCCCTATGCGTCAGATGTGGGACAGAAGAAGGAACATTTTTACATTCTACTTCGGTTGTGTCCGAAATTGATGGTGTTTTGGGTGCAAGTATGTAACTTTATATCACAAATTCATGGAAGTGATTTTCCATTGGACCCAGAGGTGTTTACTAGGTAATTTTACCAACTTCAACCTCTGACATAGTCAAGTGATTAAGCTGATTTAAATGTTGTTGATAATAGCTGTGTGCCGATTGGTTTGTGGTTGTCAGAAGTGTACAGCTGTGTACCATTAGAAAAGATTACATATTCTATGAGGGGCATGAGTGAATTATATTAAAAATATAGAATTAATTTATATAATTATATCTTCTTCTTCTTCTTTCGGCTGTTCACTTTTAGGGGTCGCCACAGCAAATCATCTGTCTCCACTTAACCCTATTATCTACATCCTCTTCACTCACACCCACTTACTTCATGTCCTCGTTTATCMCATCCATATACCTCCTCTTTGGTCTTCCTCTTTGCCTTCTGCCTGGTAGCTTCATTTCTAACATCCTCCTACCAATATATTCACTATCCCTTCTCTGTACATGTCCAAACCACCTTAATCTGGTTTCCCTGACTTTTTCCCCAAAACATCTAACATTAACCGTCCCCCTGATGAACTCGTTCCTAATCTTGTCCAACCCTGTCACTCCCAAAGAAAACCTCAACATCTTCAGTTCTGCTACTTCCAGCTCTGCCGCCTTGTCTCTTCCTTAGCGCCACTGTCTCTAAACCATACATCATAGCTGGTCTCACCACTGTCTTGTACACCTTCCCCTTAATTCTATCTGATATTCTCCTGTCACACATCACTCCTGACACGTTTCTCCACCCATTCCAACCTGCTTGCACTCACTTCTTTACCTCTTTTACACACTCTCCRTTGCTCTGGACTGTCGACCCCAAGTACTTAAACTTCTGTACCTTCTTTACCTCTTCACCCTGTAATCTCACTGTTCCACTTCTCTCTCTTTCATTCAAACACATGTACTCGGTCTTGCTATGACTGACTTACATTCCTCTTCTCTCGAGTGCAAACCTCCACCTCTCCAGGTTTTCCTCCACCTGCTCCCTGCTCTCACTACATATCACAATGTCATCTGCAAACATCATTGTCCAAGGAGATTCCTGGCTGACCTCATTTGTCAAACAATCCATCACCACAGCAAACAAGAAGGGGCTCAGAGCTGATCCCTGATGCAGTCCCACCTCCACTTTGAACTCCTCTGTCTGACCTACTGCACACCTCACTACTGTCCTGCGTCCCCTTATACATATCCTGCACCACCCTTACATACTTCCCTGCTATTTCTGACTTCCTCATACAATACCACAGCTTTTTTCTTGGTACCCTGTCATATGCTTTCTCCAGGTCTACAAAAACAAAATGCAGCTCCCTACGACCATCTCTGTACTTCTCCATCAGCATTCTCAAAGCAAAGATTGCATCTTTAGCGCTTTTTCTGGGCATACAGCCATACTACTGCTCACAAATACCTACTACCCTCCTTAACCTAGCTTCCACCACTCTTTCCCATACCTTCATTGTATGACTTATCAACTTTATGCCTCTGTAGTTGTTGCAACTCTGCACATCACCCTTGTTCTTAAAGATAGGCAACATTACACTCCTCCTCCATTCCTCAGGCATCTTCTCACTCACTAATATCACGTGCTTCTCTGCCCAGAGCGAGAACGCATCCAGGCCTGGTGAGCTTTACTCCTGCACCGGCACCCCAACGATGAAAGGCGTGAACGAGAACCAGAGCGTCAACCTCTCCCCCATCGCCGCCTGCGATCTTCGAGATCACGACCAGGAACCACTTCATTGCCCTCCACGAAACCGAGTGCAACGCCGTGGTCATTGGTGACTCCATCGTCCGGAACGTACATGCGTCCTCTAATAAAGGTAAGGCACGCACTCACTGTCTACGTGCCGCCCGTGTTCTCGATGTCTCTGCGCAGGTGCCCGCGATCCTGAAGCGTAATACTAGCATCGGAGCTGTCGTGCTGCACGCGGGGGTGAACAACACCAGGATGCGGCAGTCTGGGATTCTGAAGAGGGATTTCAAGACCCTGATTGAGACGGTACGCAACGCATCGCCCACAGCGAGGATCATGGTATCAGGGCCGCTTTCTTCCTACCGACGAGGGAATGAAAGGTTCAGTAGATTATTCGCTCTAAACCAATGGTTAATGTCGTGGTGTAATGAACAGAAACTGCTCTTTGTTAAAAATTGGGATCTTTTTTGAGAACGTCCTAGGCTATTCCGCCCTGATGGACTCCATCCCAGCAGCATTGGAGCCGATCTCATGTCCGACAACATCTCGAGGACACTACGTGCCATCTGACTAGTAAGTCAAAACCTTAACCATAATCCATTACATACCTCCCACTCAACTGTAAATAGCAATTTAGTAATTAGATCGATAGAGACTGTGTTTTTTCCCCCGAATTGTACAAAAAAATTGTCATAAACATTTTCTTAACAGTGAAAATCGAATCGTGATCAAACCCGATGACAACGTAATAAATGGACAAAACCCAAAATTTCTAAAGCTTGGACTACTCAATATTCGTTCACTAAACTCAAAGGCAGTTATTATAAATGATATAATCACAGACTTTAAATTTGATATGCTCTGTCTGACTGAAACTTGGCTAAAACCAAACGACTATTTTAGTCTAAATGAGTCCACCCCACCAGGCTTCTCTTATATGCATGAGCCCCGTCCGGTTGGCCGGGGTGGCGGCACTGCAACTATCTATAGAGATTTTATAACTGTAACTCAGAAAAAAGGGCACAGATTTAATGCTTTTGAAGTGCTTGCACAAAAAGTCACTTTTTTTAAATAAAGCAATAAACTGTATAAAACATATTTTATATGTCATATTTTATTTAATTTTTATTGTCATATTTTAAACTGTCTTATTTTTCATATGTTATACTTATGATGTTTATATTTTATTTCTCTCCTTGTTTTATTTTTATTTATTATTTCTTTGTGTTTTGTCTGTTATTCATTGCTACTATGTTTGGAAATAAACTAAATTAAAAAATGTTTTTAAAGGTGGTTTCAGAGATCCTGTTGATTTCAGAGATGCTGATAGCCATCTGGAGGAAGTTTGCTTCCAGACTTTCTGAAGCCTGGGGCCTTTTACTAAGTGCAAGAGGTATTTTACGATCCTTAACTATTCAACAATTTGGCCATCCAAACACTAAATTGACCTCAATTTTCAAAGGTTTAGGTGTCAATTTTGGCCAGCGATGGTCTGTTAAATCATCGAGGCCGGCTCTACGCAGGGGCAAGAGGGGGCAGCGCCCCCTCAAATAAATGTCTTGCCCCCTCAAATCAAAATTTTGAAAACTTGAGAAAGCACATGTTAATATACTCACAAAATGTATATATTACAAGTTGACAAAATGATCTGAGGTAGAAAAAGGGACACTACACAATACGGTATTAGATTTTCCTCATGTCTCTGTCCCTCCGCTGTGTGTATTCATTCACAGGCTGCAGCGCACGCGCACACACACACACTCCTCCCCTGAGCCCTCGGTAAACATCCAATCACCGTCTGTATGCAAATGAGTCAAGACGCAGGCTAACGTAGTGTTGTGTCAGATTTCAGCGCGGTCGGTCACGGAGTGGAAAGACTTTGAAGAAGCTGCAGTGTTTTTTCAGTTACAACAAGCACAGCGATGAGTCCACGTCCGCTGAATTTGACAGACTGAAGACAAATTACCATTGTCTGACAGACTCGCCCCACACTGTAGTTCTATACTGCTTTGTTTCAAATAATCACAGCAGTTTTTACAAAGCCAGCTTACTTACTTTCCACTCCAGCTTTCTTCAACTCACAAAGAGAAAGTTACTTCTGCAATGCATCCATTTTTCAGAGCTTTTAAAAAGTGTAGTGCTGCTCCTACCTATACTAACAGTAGTAGCAATGATACTGCTGCTAGTACATCAGAGACAGCTACTACTAGTAATACTACTACTTTAGCATCAGTAAGCACTGCTTCTCCTGTTCCTCCCCCAACATGTGCTGTCCCAAAGCAGCCTGCTCAGCTACCCAGTGACTATAGGAGACTGTTGTTGTGGAGTGGATTGGAGAGAAGAGAGCTGTTCATTTACTATAAAAAATAACAAAAAATTAAAAAATATAAAAAAAACAATATGATCTGTTCTATAGCCCATCTGCTTTTACTTAGTTTTTGTTTTATTATTCATAAGACAACCTTTCAGTTTTGTAAATATTCTAGTTATAGTGTGTTAAGTCTTACTTTAGGTTAAACGCTTTTGAGAATTAGACCACCCAGCTAAGATAAATGTTATGTCGTTGATTGATAAAATCTGGATTAAGGATATTTTATTTTGTTTTATTTATTTAATTTTTATTTTTTAATTTCCCCCCTGAGGGATTACCACCTTACTGTAGTCAGGGGGTTTGCGTGCCTCAGTGACCTTAAGAGCTATACCAGCAGGAGCTTAGTCTTCAAGTGGGACACCCAAGTTGGACAGGTCTGAAGGTAGAGGCCTGACAAAGTGCAATCCACTTCTCCAGGCTTTGGACACAGCTAACAACACAATTCAGCAAGGAAAATACTGTTACTATAAGCACAGGGAAAAAAACAATGCTCGAACATGATGTGTACACATGATGCCCCCTTCACATTTCTGACTGCCCCCCCATATGTGCCTGTCTAGAACCAGCCCTGTAAATCATGATGGTGGGATTGCTGGTGGTTTGTAATTGGTCCCAGCATTTGGGCATGCAAGCAACGGATAATCTTGATGTGGTTAGACATTACCTCAGTTTGGTTACATTTTTCCTTTCTATCCTGCTTGAGTGCTCATGGGACAGGCTGAACACTTGTCCATTGGTGAGTTGGACATGATTGGCATCCCAGCAGGTGCCTGTAGGTTTGTGTTGTGGAGAGTGATGTCGACTAGCTGGTCGCCAGTTTCAAAGTCTCAGTTCAGCTCTGCCTTGCTGGTATTAGCCCCCCTTTTCTTGCATTTCCCCAAAGCCAAGTGTCTTTAAACCAGACCATGGTGGTGTTTACGAAACACCACCATGATAATTGGTTGTTTCCGCCCCCTCTGCTCATCTTGTTTCTGTAAGTTTGGGGGAGCGTTTGTCTACAATCACAGCAAGTCTAGTCCAGTGTGGCAAAAGTTTCTTGTCCAATGTGGCTAGGCAAAAAAAAAAAAACCTTTTCACTCACCTCATGTGGTTCTGTGAGTGGATCCACATATTTGAACTTGAGGTCTGCGTCATGGTCTTTTGTAACAAGCCAGGCACTGGCAGTTGTTGGCTGGTGCGGGGCGTGGTCTATCTCCTTAAGGTGATACAACATGGTCATGTTCTTTATGAGGGCATTTTCTAAATGTTCCTAAATGTCTTGGTAAATGTTCCTGTACCTGTACAATTAAATTCAATAACATTTTATTTATATAGTCCTTTTTAGCCAGCCAACATTGCACTGTGGGGCCAATGTGGGCCCCATATGGGCTTGAAGCATGGGCCCTAAATGGGTTTGTCCGCGGGTTCCATGTGGGCCCTATCTAAAGTAGCCCATATGAATCTCACGTATAATCTGACTGGGGCTAATGTGGGGCCCAACTGGGCTACATGCATAAGACCCATATTGGTCCCACTTTATGAAGCCCATGTGGTATATACAAGGGCCCAGTATGGGTTTATCAGTGGGTACTGGACTGGCCCCACGTGGTTTATGTGTGTGTTTTGTGTCATCTCACCTGGAAAGTATAATTATTTACATTTATACAGTTTTATGCTTAATTCTTATTTTTAATTTATCTGTGATTTTAACATTCTGGTGCTATCCCCAAAAATATTTATTTTTTTAGTCCAGCTGTGGACAATGTGAAACATGTATTGTTCTCTGATGAGTCCACCTTCATTGTCTTTTCCACATCCGGGAGAGTTACGGTGTGGAGAAGCCCCAAAGAAGCGTACCACCCAGACTGTTGGTGGACTCTGTCTGCATGCCCAGAGTGAAGCATGGGGGTGGATCAGTGATGGTTTATGCTGCAATATAATGGCATTCCCTAGGCCCAATACTTGTGCTAGATGGGTGCGTCACTGCCAAGGACTACCGTTCCGGAGGACCATGTGCACCCAAAGGTTCAAACATTGTATCCTGAAGGCGGTGCCGTGTATCAGGATGATAATGCACCAATACACACAGCAAGACTGGTGACAGAGTGGTTTGATGTACATGAAAGTGAAGTTGACCATCTCCCATGACCTGCACAGTCACCAGATCTAAATATTATTGAGCCACTTTGGGGTGTTTTGGAGGAGCGAGTAAGGAAACGTTTTCCTCCACCAGCATCATGTAGTGACCTGGCCACTATTCTGCAAGAAAAATGGCTCAAAATCACTCTGGCCACTGTGCAGGACTTGTACCTGTCATTCCCAAGACGAATTGATGCTGTATTGGCCGCAAAAAAAGGGCCTACACCATACTAATGAATTATTGTGGTCTAAAACCAGGCGTTTCAGTTTCATTGTCCAACCCCTGTATATTACAAATATTTGATATTCCTTGTTAAAAGGAATCAACCAAATTTTATTATTTCAAAAAGTTTAAAGGCATAAAGATGTATTTTTGGCGTAAAATCATTTTGCCTACTTAGATTATATAAGGTCCCATATTATCAAATATATGTGACCCACATGGGACCCACCTAAATTGCCCATTTTCAGCCCATACCCACTTGGAGCCCATGCTGCATTGATATAACCCATATGGGGCCCAGATATAAATGTTGGCAAGGTTGCATTGCTTCAAAGCAGCTTTATTTTATACAGCTTTTTTAATGAAAAATAAAGCACAGAAAACAGAAAAAAGTCCAACATGTTTAACACAGAAAACATGGTATTATTGCAAATAATATGTGAAATGTAGTCATGGCCAAAAATATCCGAAGCTTTGAAATATCCGAATTCTGTCAGAAAATGCAACACTTCTCTCAGAAAATTGTTCCAATTGCAAATGCTTATTGTTTTTGTTTGCACTGGAACAACACAAAAAAACAGAGAAGAACAGTCAAATCTGAATTTCACACTGAACCCAAAAAACGCCCTGGACAAAATTATTGGCACTTTGTCTATGGAAGCAGATTAGACTCAATAATAAATTACGCAAAAGACACGATGCACACATGCATAACCAAATTCACATGCATGAAACTTAAAAAAAATATATATTCACAAAAACTAACATGCAAAATATAAAAATACATAGTCATAAAATACTCAGAAACAATGTATAATGTATAATGTAAGTTGTAGTATAATGTAAGTAGTATAATGCAATGTAAGTTGCTTTGGATAAAAGCATCTGCCAAATGCATAAATGTAATTGTAAATGTAAATTACATGTCACAAACGCAAAACACAATTCACAAATGTACAACAGTGTACAAAATGTTTTGAATCTTTAAAATTCAGAGAGAGCCAAGAGCCAAGAGCCAAGCGGCTCCTGATGCAAAGAGGAAAACAGCAGCCTACCACGGGATCGAAGAGCTGGTTTTCCCGGATATGTCCTATGAAACTCCTCTGTTAACGTGGGCTCCAGGATGTCTCCTGCGTTTACCCAGGACCGTTCCTCTGAACCGTACCCCTCCCAGTCTACCAGATTTGAGCAACTCATGTACTCTGTATGCCTCCTTGCCGTTGACCAGAATCAGATTTTTTTTTTTTCTCCGAATCTCCAACCGGGCCACCAGCAGGTTTCAGGAGTGACATGTAAAAGGTAGGAGAAATACGGTAGTTAGCAGGCAGGTCTAAAGGAAATTCTTTTTCGATTTAGGTTGGCGTGGTGGGTCTGACATCTTATGGCATGTAGAAGGTGAGTGTGTGCTCGACCCCAGACCTCTTCGCTCCGTTGCAGCCAGTCAGTTACTGAGGGGAGATCAGTAGGCTCACCGCACCAGGAGAATAATGGTGGTTGAAAACCTAAGACACACTTTAATGGGGTCATGCCAGTAGAGGGTTTTATCAGGGAGTTTTGGGCGTACTCAGCCCACATTAGAAATTGGCTCCAGTCCGTCTGACTCTGCTGACAATAGGAGTGTAAAAATCAAATGATTTCCTGGTTTAAATGTTCAGTTTGTCCGTTTGATTGGGGATGATATCTGGAGGTTAGACTTATATTGACACCCAGGTGTTTGAAGAATGATGACCACACTCGGGACATAAATTGGGGTCCCCGATCTGACACTATATGCTCAGGTAGACTGTAAAATCGAAACACATAATTGCAAAGAAATTCAGCAGTTTCGAAAGAGGTGGGGCGCTTGAGTAGGGGAATGAGGCGACGTGACTTAGGTACGGTTCAGAGGAACGGTCCTGGGTCAACGCAGGAGAAAAATGATCAACGATGGTGAGGCTGGTGGTGTTGCCCTGAGAGTTGGGTTGTTCTGTAATGAAGTCAATTGCAATATGGGACCAGGGGTGTTGGGGTGTAGGTAGAGGTTGTAATAGACCAGGGTTTATATTTACAATATTATATATATATATATAAAATGTTTTATCTATTAGTAAAAATATACGTTTAAAATACTATGGTATTTAAAATAATGTTTGAACTGTTTTGTGTAACACTCCAGGTGGATTAAACAACATTATCCATAAAAATCAAGAACTGAATCAACTGGGTATGTTTTATCTATTTGTTAACATTGTCATATGTTTTATGTTTTTGTCAGGATCCTGGCTTCTGTCTAATTTTGAGATCACGTTTTGCCAGGATCCTGACTCTGTCTTGTTACGTGTCAGAGCGCGGGCTTAGACTCCGACTCATTCCGCATTGTTCTAGTTTCGATTTGGGTCGGAGTTTAAACTCGCGCTCTGGGTGTGCGTTACGTGTGGAAGCACATGGCTATTGAATATTCATCAGCCTTGTGCTCTCCGGTCTTGCGTCATTACCCCGCCTCCTTGTTCCCTCATTTCGGTTAATGTCGCGCACCTGTTACTTTCATTTTCCCGTGTTTATTTAATGCCCTCGTGTTTGCTGTCTTGTGCCGGTCCGTGTTGTTTCATTGAGCTACCTGTACTTTGGTCGTGTGTGCTCGCTACTACTAGAGCTTTCGTCCTGTTGCTTGTTCCGTTGTTTAGTGTCTCAGCCCGTCGCGTCCAAGTCTATTGTTTCGTCGGACCTTGTCTCAGTCTTGCCTCGTTTTGTGTTTAACGTTTTCTGTCTAGTCCCTTGTTTGAGCACTAGTCTAGTCAGTGTTTAATGTTAAATGTTTTATTCTAATTTTCAGTTTAGTCAGTGTGTACATTTAATGTCTCTTAGTTAGTTTCCTTAGTTTTTTTTTCTTCCCTGATTTGTTACGTTTCTGTTGATTATTATTCCAGTTAGTTTTATGTTTGTTTAGTTTCTCCTCTGAGTTAGCCTTGTGTTTATTTTATTACTTGTTCTTGGCGCCCCTGGTGGCGAGTTTGTTAGTTAGTGTTATGTTTTCCTTATTGTTTAATAAAAGTTGTTTTTTTTCTATACCACTGCCTGCATCTGGGTTCTTCCTCCTCACTAAAACCTGACAGTTTTGACTTAATGTAGGTACTGAATACATTATATTTTCTGACACAAAGCAGCTGGGCATAATAATAGTAGTGGCCACTCTGGCTATAGTAAGAATGTAGGTATGTATTCAAAAACAAGCTGTAGTTTTTCTAAGTGTGTGGTAGATGCATTTTATTTTATTTCCAGATAAGCTAAATGAGCTGGATCAGGTAATCACTCTGAAATACAGGTAAGCAGCAAAATGTAATTGCATTTAAGAGCTCCTGAGAACTCCTATATCTTGTTAAAATTCAAGTTTATAATTGACTATAAATGTAATTATAGCGTACAAGAAAATTTGCAACCTGTGCAGAAAATACATGTTTAGACAAGATTTAGCCAGAGATGGTGCTCAGAGGGTGTTCGATCTCTCAAGGAGAGAGAATGCAGTGACCGTGGCTTTGAGATGAGCATGCACAACCCAACCATGAACACGGCAACTGCATGCTCCTCGCCCAAGCATGTGATGCAGTGAGCATGGTCAACAGACAAGGTCGGGAAGTGAGTGCATCCAGGAAAGGCATTTTTAAAAAGACGAATGGGAAGACGTCTTTAAAAAGATGCACATCATCCGTAAGAGCTCATTGGAATGGAAATTTGCTCTTCATAGGAAATAAGCTCTTTTAGAACCAGGTCCGCGGAAGCGCCGAGGGGAACCGCTTTCAAGCGAGACCCCGTACGTCAATTCGTTGACGCAATGTCTCCATTCCATCCTTCAGGGAACGAGGGTTACATTCATAACCAAGACGTTCTTTCATGTATACCTTAAGAGGCGTTTAATGATCTTTTACGATGTTTGTAGTAAAGGTTTGAAAAAGTAATACCTAAAATAGCACCAAAGCAATTAACAACATTAAGACCAATGGTGAGACATTTTTTTGGGATGTGTAAAATTAAACTGCAAACATCTAGTAAAAATTGTTTTAGATTTATCAGTAATGTTTCTAAATATCACTTCGGTCAGAACAACATTGGTCACTCGTAGTTGTTTGAAGATTGGGTTCGGCGTTTATAATACTATCAACACTTAAAAGATTAACTGTCATCACAATTTGACAAAAACTAGAAGTTTAAATAAAACAACAGTATAAACAAAGTAAAATAATAACCATGTAGCTGAATATTTTTTATTGCTTGGTTGCATGTCTGGAACTTGTTCATCCTTGAGCACATTGTTCAATGACTGTCCAAATGACTCTTTTAGACAGTTTGGTACATTATTTCAGAGAATACCACTGGTTTAACATTTATTTGTATGTAGATTTAGATATAGATTAAAAACTGAGAATTAATTTTAGACCTTTAAATATTGATACGTTGTTACAAGGAGCAGCGTGTTATCCCTTGAGTGTTGTTTACAAAGTTTTGCTAACAAGTACTGTATTGTGTCTTTGTCTAGTTTCAGAGGGGCTTAATGAGTTGAGTTGATTTAGATTAAGCTGTTGTGTTGATCACACTTGTGCCAACCACACTAATTTAACATTAACTGTTTTCCTTTGCCACCGTTTTTAATATTTAAAAGTGTTTGTGCCTAATTGTAAAGCTTTTGGACAGGTGGGGTCAATATGGTGTGTGGTATCAGTTCTAAAAGTTTGTTTTGCTTGGTTTATGATCCTGCATGATTATGGTAGGATTTTAAAATCTGAGCGCTGCAATGTGATGTTATGATGTGTCTGAATAACACTTGAACAGTTTCTATGTGTCATCAGAGCCCGAAAAGAAACATATTACTTCATGGTTTAATAATTGGCTAATTTGAAATTAACAGTTAATACAGACTGTATAATAGTTTTAGAATAGTTTTAGAACATGACATATTTAGATTTTAATGGCAAAATGTAAACCAAGCCTGTATTGTGTTAGACTAAGGCAAGTCACCTAATGCACATCACCTCAATCAAACCCTTACTGGCCCTGTGACCCTCAACATTAACTTATCAACTTTCAATCCATGTTATATAGGCACAACACATGCATACACATAAAAACAGAAAGAAAATGTTGTGCTGGCGTAATTATTGTAAACTTCTAACATGTAGCAGTGTTTGTGCCGGTATGTTCCAAGAAAATAATAATGCTTATGAAACCAACACTTATGCATAGGACATCTAAATGTAAAATGTTTGTATGATTTTATGAATGTGCATTTCTGTAAGTAGACAATGTTCTTAAAAGAAAATTCACCTAAAAACACACAGTGTTTACATTAAAGTGGAAACACAAACTGACTTTGAATATTGTTAAATGCGTAAAATATTGATGAAAATGCAAAAGCATAAATATTACACATACACAAGAAATAACAACTGGATTAAGAATAAAACAATGACATTAAGACAGAAAAGTCAGTTGTAAATGCTTATTTTTTAAAATCAATACATACATCTACGAACATGGCTACCAACAATGAGAAGCTAAAAACAGCTAGTGTCACCAGCATTACGGTGAAGCATCTTGGAAGGAAAATGAGACGATGAAACATGACAATTACATGAAGATTCAAAACAATGGGCATGTCAAAAATTAAGTAATATATAATGATGCTTGGCAGGATGGTTAATGTCAGGTCAGGTGAAAGTGTGAAAAGTGTTGACAATAAATTATGTTCATTTGGTATGTTTGTGTGACAAGGGGGCATGAATCAGTTTGATAAAGTCAAAAAACTCAAAGGGAGTTTAATTTGGCAAGTGGAAAAAGTAACAACGAACATATTAAAGCGATAAAACAAATGTCTTAATGTGCCTATAAAATAATTTGTATCACTTTCAGTAGATTATGTTAGAAAAGAGTTGTCCTACTGTACGTTTGCTGGTATTTACCAATGTTTTCATTTCATTATAACTAAACTATCATTTGTAACTGGCACTCATTTGTAACATTATTTATTAAGAAACATTATATATTTTCTGCATAAGTCACAAATGTTCTTGTATGCTATAGTCACATTCATAGTCAATTATAAACTTGAATTTAAACAAAATATAGAGGTTCTCAGGAGCTCCTAAATGCGATTACATTTAGCTGCTTACCAGTATTTCAGAGGAATTACCAGCTCGCAATTTATCTGGAAATAAAATAAAATGTATCAACCACACACTTAGAAAAACTACTATTATTATACCCAGTTGTTTTGTGTCAGAAAATAAAATGTATTGAGTACCTACATTATGTCAAAAACAAAACGTATGACAATGTTGACAAATAGTCCTACATTGAGTCAAAAACATAAAACATATGACAAACACACACAGTATTTTCCTATCTCACTATGTCAGGCAGATGAACATAGTTGTTTAAAACAATGCTAAACAATCTGTATATTTAAAACTATGATTATGGTATCATTATATCTTTATTTTTAATTTATTAAAAATTAAAAGTAGTCTTTGCAAAATTTTACAGATTTATCTTCAGATGTATTCTAAATGTAAACACTTAAAAAGAAAAAGTAAAAGTTTGTGTACAGGTTTTTATGGTTTGCGCTTTAAAACGATGCAAAACCTATATTTTAAAACAGGATTATGATGGTTGTATCGTTATTATTATATTTACAAACTCTTATAAAGATCTTAACAAAATCTTAGATTTAACTTAAGATACAGTCTAAAGTGATGAAACATTTATTGTAGAAGTACACAGAGTAAAGAGTTTATTTTGTTCTAAATGTAAAGTTTACCTAAAAAGATATGTAATGTGACAATTCACCCAAATGACTGAGCCTTTATCTGAGGTGTGCTGCTATGAATATCTAGACACAGCTTCTGTCCCCAAACACAGGTTTTTATTGTCCCCCATGTCAGGCAAATTAATATTGGTGTTTACATGAAAACAATGCTAAACAATCTGCATATTTAAAACTATGATTATGGTATATAAGTATACGGTATAGTAAGATTTATCTTCAGATATATTCAAAAAGTAAAAGATTGCGTACAGGTTTTTATGGTTTCTGTTGTAAATGTTTTACATAAAAGATGTTTTCATGAAAGTTGGCTGAAAGTTGTGCCTTCCGGAATTGGCTGAACAGATACAGCGAGAGTTAACACAAAAATCTGAATTACGATAGCGTTATCTTTGTTTTTTTAATGTTTTTTTTTTAAATAGGCCACCTTATGTGGATTTAAGATATAACCAAAAGTCTGTTTAAAACTAAACATTTATTAAATTAAAAAACGTTACAAGCAAAAGCTTTGAAATGAAAAAAAGATTATGTACCGTTTTTTGTTATAATGTAAACGTTTAACCTAAATTAGTATAGGATGTATTTTTGTGAATGATTCTTTATCTGAGGCATGCAGCTCAGTGGAAGTAAAGGGACTCTGGTGTCAAAGGTGTCAATACAAAACACCCCACAGGCATGAAGAACAAGTTGGGGGCATGATCTTTGTTTTAACTCAACAGTGTCAACACACACACACACACATGTTGTTTTTAGGACAACACATGGGTCTTACCACAGGCAGGAAGACAAACAAATTGGGGAGGCATGGTCTTTAGTCAGAAAACTAGATGATGACACAGAGTGGTTCCAAGCCAGAGGGGGTTCAGTCTGGATAGGTTCCATGTGCTCTGTAGTGAATAGTAGTTTGAGGTATTAGAAGCGAATGAACCAGCCATTGTTGTAGTGACAGAAATGCAGACTGTAGACTCTGACACACACTCTAAATTCTTAACTCTATTTAAACATATACCTCCCTATACGGGCGATTTCTTTAACTGTCTGTTTTTTAGATGTGACAGGAAAACAAGCAAATTGGGGGGATATACTTTAACCAGTAACATTAGCAGAACACATCTTGAGACGCTTTTATGATCCAAAGTCTCCGTTCAATACACAGACGCATCGTAAACATTTATCTCCCTATCTAAACTTTCACATTCGATTGCTTGCCATGCTGTTGAGAGAACAGATCAGGAACAGATCAGGAAAGGAGGTCAGGGAGGGGAAAGGGGGGCCGGTTTCATATGGCACCAGACACAACCAGCCATGTACAAACTTTTGATTGATAACCGGACATATACTAACCAGGGGAGGGAGGGGGTAATAAATCACTTTCTTGTTTTGATTGACAATTTGACAGAAAGTGTAGGATATTTACTACTGAGAATAGTCTCCTGATTGGTAGAGACGGGTGCTTTCTAAGCCTGACAAGAGAGAGAATCTGCTTTGGTGTTTTTGGAACCGGGGCAGTAAGTCACCGTAAATTGGAAACATGTAAAAAAGAGGGCCCACCTAGCCTGCCTGGGGTTAAGTCTCTTGGCTGAACGAAGGTATTCCAGGTTCTTGTGGTCAGTTAAGACAGTAAACGGATAAATAGCTCCCTCTAGCCAATGTTGCCACTCCTCCAAAGCTAGCTTAATTGGCCAATAGTTCTCTATTTCCAACATCATAGTTGCGTTCTGCTGGTGAGAGCTTTCGTGAAAAATAGGCTGGTGCATTTGGAGGGAGTGCTGTGGCGTTGAGAGAGAACGACGTGTTAGATGCATCGATCTCAACTGAACGGGTGGTTAGGATCGGGATGTATGAGAATGAGAGCAGAGGTGAATCGGCTTTTTAGTTTATTAAAGGCGAGCTCAGCTTGGAGAGACCAGTTTAACTTGTCTGATGAATGTTTGGTTAGGGCAGTTGGGGGAACTGCTACGGAACTATAGCCTCTGATGAACCATCTATAAAAATTAGCAAAGCCCAAGAATCTCTGGAGTTTTTTGACGTCTTTGGTTGGGGCCACTCTGATACAGCTTTAACCTTCCTCTCGTCCATTGCAACGTCTTCTTGACTGATTATGTAACCTAAGAAGGATGTACTGGTGCAATAGAACTCACACTTCTCTTCCTTTCTCTTCCTCCTGAGTTGGTACTGCAGGAGGCACCTAAGGACTGATCTAACGTGTTGGATATGTCCGTTAAGTGAATTGGAGTATATTAGAATATCATCAATGATATTATAAATGAAAACCCACTTATCAAGCATGTCCCTAAAAATGTCATTCATAAAGGATTGGAATACTGAGGGGCTGGTAGCTAGACCGAAGGGCATAACTAGATATTCTTAGTGTCCACTGGTAGTCGAAAAGGCTGTTTTCCACTCTTCCCCTTTTCGGATATGGACTAGATTATAGGCACTACGTAAATCTTTGCTTGGCAGGTTGTTCTAGAGCAACTAGGACTAAAGGGAGAGGGAAACGAAACTTTATGGTTATCTCATTGAGTGCATGGTAATCTATACATGGTCTCAGACCTTCGTCCTTCTTTTTAACAAAGAAAACCCAGCAGATGCAGGAGAATAAGACGAACGGATGAAGCCCTTGGCTAGCTCCTCTTCAATGTAGGATTTCATGGCTTCGGATTCTGGTTGTGATAGGGGAAAAATTCTCCCTTTGGGGGGTGTTGCCCCGGGAATTAAATCGATGACACAATCAACGGCACAATGAGGAAGTAATTGAGATGCTTTCTTTTTACTAAATACTTCGGCTAGATCCGCGTACTCAGGTGGTAGGTTAGTGTCTGAGGTGAGAGTTTCTTTCTGGGGAAGTAGTGATCTGGATTGATGACTAACCTTAGACAGGCAGCGATTGTAGCATGTGGTGCCCCATTGGGTTATCTCTCCTTCCTTTCAGGAGATGAGTGGATTGTGATTGTGTAGCCAGGGTAATCCGAGAATGATTGCGTAGTTAGGAGAGGGGATGCCGTAGAGTTGGATATCCTCAAAGTTTAGAGCCCCAATCAGTAACTTGATGTTCTCAGTCAAATGAAGAAGACCTCCCTCACCGAGTGGAGGGCCGTCTAGTAGCCTCCACTGCCAGGGAGGAATCACAAGGGGTAAGATTAATATACAGTAGTTCTGGCGAGCAAACTCCTGAGAAAAGAAATTACCTGCTGCTTCTGAATCTATTAATGCAGAAGTGGCAATGGTTTTGTTAGCATAGATCATTTTAAAAGGTACAGTAATATTTGTAGGATGAGACCCAGAGGCAGTGGTAACACCCACCAGGAGACGATTTGTGGTTGGTCGAATGGGGCAAGTGGTCTTTACATAGTCGGGTTGGCCGCAGTACAGGCATAGATAGTGTTGTATTTGAAATTCAATATTATTCGATTGTATTCCACTTTGAAACAGTAACTTGAGGGTATCCTTAACCCACCCGGTTTGGTTTACCAGCGTGCGAAAAGTTAGTGCATATTCAGCCGCGGTGTGATTCCCCTGAGAGAGAGACAACAGTTGTTCTCCTGGGCTCCTTTCTTCGGCAGGGTGTTCAGAAACTTCTCAAAATCTTTGGAGAAAAACTTAAAAATTGGGGAAGATGGAACCATCCATTCTCCATACTGCCAAAGCCCAGTCAAGAGCCTTTCCAGTGAAAAATGAACAAACAAAGGCTATGCGGCTAGATTCAGTAGGGTATAAGGAGGGTTGCTGATTTACAAAAAGAGAGCATTGAAGCAAAAAACCCTTGTACTTGGAAGGAGAACCATCAAATCTTTAGGGAAAAGCGAGACATGGGCTTACTGGGGACGGTGTGGCAGATGGTGGGCTGCAGGGCATGGGTGGCACAGTTAAAGTAGACTCGGGAGGCACAAGGCATACTCCCTGAAGCGCCTTGACTAGTTCCTCTGTGAGCAAGGTTAAACGGTTTATCTGGTGTTGATGTAGAGCAAGTTGTGAAGCCTGTACTTATAGCGCTAATGACAATTGTAAGATGGCTGCTGGATCGTTTGGTGGCGAAGTCTTCTGTAGTGAAGAGTCAGAAGTGTTAGGATCCATTTGCAGCAGTTTATTCAGAGTAGTCAACAAGCAAAGATCAATCACCGGCAGACAAAACAGAAATGAGACAGGGCTTGGCAAAAACGATAACAGTCCAAGATCATACACAAAATAAACCAGAATGCAATGAAGAACACTAAGAAATGATAGCTGGGGCAAATCAAGACTTCACAAGGAGTAGTTGACTGAGACTGGTTTAAGTAGGGTGTGGTAATTGGGATCAGGTGCAGAGCTGGAAGTAATCAGTCCCAGGTATGAAAATAAAATATACACACAATACACAAAAAAAATACATACACAAAATACACCAATACAAATACCTGAAAAATTCACAATGGTAGAGAATGAAGGATTTGAGACAGAAATAAAAAACAGCAGAGTCTTTAGGACTGTAATTATTTAATTTTGCTAGAAACATTAACAATTTACAAAATGCTAATGTCAACAGTCTCCCAGTAAGCAAGCCAACAGGGCAACAGCGCCAAGGAACCAAAACTAATAACAATATAGACAGATGGACAAAATAATTTGGGAGAAACCAGGCTCGACAGGAAGGGCTAGTTCTCCTCTGGCAAGTTAAAGCTGCAATTCATAACTTTCTTGGATATTATAACAAGGATTCAGGAGACAGAGAATGCGGATCTGTATGCAGTTTATTTACAAAAGACAAAAACTGTTAAAACAGGCAAGGGCAAACGTGAATGGCAAGGGCAAGGCAAATCGTAATCCAAAACAAGCAAGAGGTCAAGGCAGACAGCAGGGTTCAAACAATAATTAGACAGGCAGAAATCAGGGCAGGCAGCAAGAATCAAAATGTAAATCCAAATGGGGTCAGTAACACAAAGCAATATCCAGGGAACCCCACTCAGAACTCTTCACTGGGGCAAAACAAGACTTTGCACTAGAGCAGTGCTTCGACAGAGTTTAAATAGTCAGTTAATGGCAGATGATTAGGAACAGGTGTGGATAATCAGATGGTATTATGGGAGATTATGGGAGTTGTAGTTCTAGTACTCTGGTGATGGTGACCTCCAGTGGTCATTGCCGAAATCAATGGAGTTGGAAGCAGAGTTCATGACAGATATAAACTGAGAGCTGTTAATACAGATTTATAATTTATATATTTAATCAGGTCTGATTTCGTGACAATATGTCAAGCACTAAGGAATGTTACAAACAAAGATGGTGACAGGAAGCAAAATGTTACTAATTGCAGCTATAACATCACACTGCTGTGACTAGGCAAACAACAAAAGTACAGAATCTAACTAGACTAGAAGTAGGCAAGTAGATATCTAGATAGCTTAATATGATACCTATAATCTATCATATTAATTGACTAAGGCCGCGTTTACGCTGCAAGTTTTAACCCTGGGCCCAAGAGCTTACCATCACACTAGTGATGTGTCGTTCACGAACGAGCCGGCTCTAGGAGCCGATTCTTTGTAGCAAACGAGAAGAGCCGAATCTTCTGCCGTAAGTAGGGGCGGGGCTTCATTTGGGAACACCATGCGGCTAATCACATGGGAGGACCCACTAGGATCGTACCATTATGTGAAAGAAGGAAAGGGGGTGCATGCTTTAAAGGTCCTATCTTGAGGAGCCAAAGAGCTAAAGACCCACTGATCTGGTGGGAGGGCAAGGCTTCGGTCTACCCATGCCTGGTTAAGGTAATGGTAGGAAGACTCTGCATTGTTGCAACATCGGTGCTCTCAGAGAGTCTTCTCAAAAACAGGACAAGTAATTACAGAGAGGAGAAATCGCATCAGCCCATCCAAGCTGAGGAATCTCATAGTTCTCAATGCCAACCTGCACTAAAGACAAAAGTGTTTTGTTATATATGTTTATTATATATGTTAAGACTTTTTCCTTTATTTAGGTTATTTGATTTGTTTGCTGTGGTTGTGTTCAATTGTTCAATTAAAGTTTTATTAAAATGTTAAATAATAGTAACTGTGTATTTTTT
>JAZGTJ010008432.1:7811-21023 GCA_036877575.1 Botia almorhae
CTGGTTGGTATTACAGATGCCAAAATTCTGTTGGATTTTTGCAAAGCATTGTGGGTGCTCATTCAAACAGCCGACAGGAATGCCAAACAGACATTTAATCCTAAATTATACAATTCATGGAAAGTCAATTGAAAATTGGCATCATGATGATTTAGAATTTGAGCTGTCGGGTCTGATGTCACAGGAAATATCTGTTTGACTTCAACAAAAAAAAAACAAGTTACGAATTGCGGCTTTAATTACAGTGATATCCCCATCATTAAAGTGAAGATTAAGACCTGCCTAAAGAGCAACGAGGTTAATTTTCAAATATATGTAAATACTCAGATGAAGCACTTAGAAAAAACGGTTTGATTTAAATATGTCATTCACCAGGAGCTAAAACCCCACAGAGGCATCACCGCTGTTATAAACCCTTTATTTAAAATCATACTTCTTGGTGTAGTCATTTTTCAAAACACTTAAAATAGCTGTAACGTGTCGTTTTGTAATCCTCGTTTCCGTACACAAGCTGCACTCGTGCGTACGAAGCAATGAGTTTCTCTGTCTTATTCTTTCTCCTACCTGAATGAACAGGTAGAGTCTGAGGCTGACTAAGACACAGGCTGTGTAATTTTTTACAAATGAACAAGGCCTTGCATGCAGACACAGATGGGGGAGCGTTGAAACTTGTCTGGTGGGAATTCCATTCTAGTCCCAGAACAAACCTTTCGGGATTCTACACTGAATTACACGCCTCTGGAACGCAGGGCCCTTCCAAACTTAAGCAATCTGAAAGCGAGTAACTGAGAAACGTGGGTCATATATTTGTCATCCTCCAGAGTAATGACTACAAACTTCCTTTAGTTTTATCGGAAACATTTTCACTTTCACCTACAATTCCCAAACTCTTCCAATAAAGAGGTGGGGCTCGAACAAACAAAGGATTTAATAGTCCGTTTGAAAAGGGATTGCAAGTGAATAAGGGCTGTTGACATTCATGTTGCTTTTGCCTTAGATTGACTGTGACACACTTGCAAACTTTACTTGATCCAATATAAAGCCAGAGGCATTTTTTGCAAACGAATACAGGAGTTGTTGGGTTTGCTCAAAGCTAGAACTGAGCAAAAACGACTTAAGCTTATGCGTGTCATCAAGAGAAAATACCAGCCATTTCGAGTTTCCACATTATTAGCCCCATAAGGAATGAAAGAAAATGCGATGAGGGGTAAAATACTTCTTGAATGCGTGATACAACGCATAACTAAAATCTAATAAAATCTTATGGACCATAGAGAAACAGCTTCATTACGTATCTACTGCAGCCAGTACGGCATCCAATGAATTCCTATGAATCAAGCAGAAGATTAGCCAGAACAGATCAAAGCTTTGGCCTTGTCCTCACATGGACCTTTTGTTAATCATTATTCCACATTATTCCTTGTCAATACAATTCAATTTCATATGCCTCTAATTTACATTCATTTTGATTCATGGCAATCCATCGTGACTGAAATGCACACTCGCAGAAACCAAACCCCGTCTAAATAACTGCATTAACTGCTTCATCGACTTCAAAGTCACCTGACTGTTGTCGGTACTCATCGCTGTTGTCGGTACTCATCGGTTGCTAGGAGACATTTTTGGGATGCTATTAGGTAAACACGCCGGCACGGAATGAAAGGTAAGAAGCGAGGACCTACCTCTAGTGCCAAAGCAGTTTTGTCATAGGCACAGGGCACTCGTTTCTGGACAGCCTTGGCCAGTACTGGTCCATTCTGCATGGATGGCAGAGGGTTGATGATGGCACCAGGCGTGACAGGTGGAAGGGGCGATGGAGTCTGAGGCTGGGCATAGGCGTGTGCAGGCTCAGGGATGCCGTAGCTGTTCGAGTTGCGTGACCCGTGGCCAGGCTGACCAGGGTGAGGTGAAGGCCTCATCAGCTTTTCTACATAGGGAACGGGAATCATCCCAACTCTGCCGTCTTTGTTCTTGGCACTCCACCACTGCTCCTCAGGCTTGTCCAGAATAATCAGAACTTCACCCTTCTTGAACGGAAGATCTTCAGCGTCGCTACCGGTGAAGTCATAAAGAGTTCTCACGTACTCCTGGTTCTCATCTCCAAATCCTCCAGCTGTCTGAACAGGGCCGCTGTTTAGAGAGCTACTGGAGAACCTGATGAGACAAAGAACAAACACAAGCAATGGGTGTCACTGTTGTTTGGTTACCAACATACTTCAAAATATCTTCTTTTGTGTTCCTCTGAAGCAATAAACTCATACAGGTCTTGAATGACATGAGGATGAGTAAATAGTTTTCATTTGAGGGTGAACTATCTCTTTATAAACAATCCACAAGCAGCTCAGCTGAAGGAAACTTCACTTCACAAACGGTTTAAATGGAAACGCATAAATCCGCTTTCATTAAGCAACAGATCATCAGCAACACTCGCTCCAACACGGAGCGTGCGCGTTCACGTCTTCAACAGTTAACTTCCTAGTATCTTATTTGAAAACATACAGGAAGTGAAGGAAGTTTATTGAGGGGAATTACATTTGGCTTTAATTTGCCGCTCGTATCTAGACAGCAACTCTATAAATAACTGAGCCGAGTATAGGCAAAGAAAGGGGAAACGTACATAAAGATGAAATGCACAGCTATGAGAGGCTGGAAGGGTGAATTGATGCGAGCGCTTGCTTACCTTGGCGCGGGCTCTATCAGGGTGGTCGTGTCCAAATAATGTATTTTATAAAACTCCAACAGGGCTGGAAGATTATCAAACTCCTGGTCGCCTATCTTAAACCTCTTGTTTGGCAAAGAATTAATAATATAGTGGGAAACTTTGGAGTTTTCGGACACCGACAGGACATAGTCACCAGGACAGGTGGACGAATCCCTCACCAGAAACATGCCGTGCCTCTGTCCCTGCAACTTATTCTGCGTCTCCTGTCTCGAAACCTGCCCGAAATACCAGCTGGCGCGATCCGAGGAGTCGAACCGTGCAGACGACATGATCGCTTTGCAATGAACACAGACGCACCCCTAAATACACGTTAAGGAAATCACTAGCGGATTAATGCACACGGCGAATGTATATTTTTAGGCAAGCTGGCAAACGTTTATCTGACTTTTGTTAAGTCCAAGGCAAGGCAACCCGAGCCGAGCCGACGCTCTTTACTGATCCGCAACCTGACGTTTCACAAGACAGGCTGCGACTTGCGTCAACCAACTTTGATGCATCGCTCAGTTTCAACCAACACACGAATCGCGTCCGGGTCAGAACCGGTTAAAACCACCACGAAACTTAAGAACAAACACGAAACTACACGTTTCAAAAATTAAAGTCCCCCTTTTCTGTCTCTCTTCCGTGAAAGCCGCCTCAGCTTAGAGACAATATAACGCGTTAGCCTGCTAGCCGTCTCCGGTCACCGTCCGTTCAAGATGATGAAAATATCGCCATAGTTTGTACATAAATCGCTCAGCATGACGTATTCGGGCGTCAAACGGTGTCCGGGTCCAACAACGAGCCCTTATTCACGCACTGGACCAAAGCGCAGAGTTTAGTCTCTTATTTAGCTTCCCAACACACTTCGAGGGCTGAAACAAAAATGGCGGCCCGCAACACGTCTTCACACACGACGCGTCGCGAACAATCTCGCAGCGAAAGTTCACCGCCTCGCCACCTTAATACGCGCGAATTAAACGCGCAAACGAGACGATTTCTGGTACGTCTCGTCTGTTTCTTCTGCTCGTTTCTTAGTGTCGGTGCGAAAGGCGCTTCAGCTCCTCACACCGTCCGAGAAATGGCGTCTGGAGGGCGGATCTGCGCGCTCCCGCTCCGTCCGGTCAGCCGTCACAAGCTGCACGCGGGGCGCGGCATTTCAAACCCTCTGAACCGTGAAAAGCGTCAATAATATTATTTAGATGCCAAAAAAATATGGCATTAAAAGGTACAAAATTATATTCAGGGCACAAAGCATGAGCATTATCATACAGAGCCGTCAACACGAACATAACAACTGTGGTTTTGACGTCAGTCTTTGCAGACTGGTATTCTTGAAGTTTAACGACGATCTTTTTACTGTTTATCTTCTGAATAAAGAAAAGCTGTTTTGTTAAAAGTTGCGAAAAATGCCTGGTTACGTTTTGACGTTGTCCCCTCAATTCATGGTCGTTAATAGAATGACATTCATTTCATAACGTCTTGCATTTCCAGCGTCTCAAATCCCTTCTTGGCTCACTGGTGCAACAAATTGCATGGACATTATCAGAGGAGAAGCTCTGTATCGCTCGTGTAAGGTTGTAAGGTGGGGATTATTCATTGTGTTTTGCCTGAGTGCACACTGAGAAAGAAAGAGAGAGAGTTCATGTTTTCCCAGTGGACATAAAGTGGGTTCATTTTATGAACTGTTGCTTGCCAGGACCATCAGTTTACTTTTATCAAGGTAAATAACAAGACTCAGGATTAGTTTAAAGACATGCAATAAAAGTTGGTTTGACATAACCCCCTCCAGCGTTTAACCAATGTTTAATTAATGCATGATTATGATTAAATATATTAGGAGAAAGACTGTTTCAATTTTATCAGTCAGCACTTCCTGTTTGTAAGTATATATAAAGACAAGCTCAAACTACACTTCCTGTTGAACTTGGTCAAATGTGTTGAGTCTTAGCCAACTCTCTCCCATCTAACAATCTGCGTCATGTTTGTTTTCATTCATCTGTTCCATACACGTGGCCGCTAAGCCAGAGATGGGCTGGTGCTAACCGAAGGAATCTGTTTGTTGTTGCCGAGCTGTGAAATACAACAGAGACCGTCTGAAATGCAAGCAGTGTTGCATTCAGTCTTATTTGAATTGTGCATGTTTGTGCAGCTGACAGCATGCATGCATGCTTGCTGATATTAACCCACATGCCCTTTCGGCATGCATGAACAAAATGCATTTTTGTGCATTTAGACTATTCCTGAAGACATTTGCTGGGAGAGATTTATGATAGCATTAACCTGTAACCTCTTGATCAAAATCCTCAAAGCAGATGCTCCCCCCCCCATCCTGTGGCTTTACACTAGCGCTGTCCCACATTTAAACCATTCATAATTCACACTCAGTTAAACACTCATCTGCCTACCTTTACCACTACAATCCCCGACCAGTTTCAGAATGAGTAATATTTAGGTAGAAAAGACCCAGAAGCATGTAGGGCAGGGTGAGCATAAAAGAAGCATTTTATCTGAACTGAAATGTGACAGGTGAGGGGACTAAATGTTGTTGTTCTGTTTAAGTAAACCACGACAGGTCCACTCAATGCGAGGATGGTACTACGGAGCAGTTATCGCAGACTCCATCTATAGCACCATCTACTGGTGCTGTGTGGTCAAAGCAGGCTGATCATTCATGTTTAGACATGACCAGTGGTGCAGTGCTAACTCTTATCCACTGATGTGTTTGTGATTGTTCCTGTGGTCATTTTTCATCTCTTCTGACTTTTTTAAAGGGTCAGGCAGTGATGTCACCACCCTCTCCGATTCAGTTGCCGATGGCTACATTCTCATCGACTGAGGCAATCTCATTTTTCTATAATAAAAATCCAGTCACACTGGAGACATTTAATGTCTGTTTAATGAAATGCAGTCAGTTAAATGCAAGCATTGGATCGTTCCAACTTACACGGACAAAATAACACTATCATTAGAGGACCAAAAAAGCTGGATTTCACCCCCTCGCATAGTTTAAAATATACTTTATACATATTAAACATTGTGCATCCCATAAGCTCATGTTTTGTTTTTACATCCCTGCTCAGTTTTTGTCATTAAAAAAAGTACCAACAGAGGAGCAGCGCAAAAATACTGCATAAAACAACCAACATTTGCTAGAAGGATTAAGATGCTAGAGTTTTGGTACATAAAAAAAGAACAAATAAAAAAGGCAGCAAAAAGGTTTTCCAGCTACGGAGTCTTTAGTTTTTTAGAGAGGAAACTCAACAGGAGCTCATAGAGAAAGCCGACCACAAGAATGAGTCCAGTGCTGGAGAAAACCCCGAAGGAGAGGAGCGCCAGCAGCACGTACAGCAGGAGGAGAGTTAGAAGGGTACGATAGCTAGCCAGAACCCGCAAACTGAGACGGGCTCGCTGTGGACGCTCCCTCATCTGCCGCGTCACCGGACTCTGTCTCCGCTGCTCCGCCACCACAGAAGAACTCAAGAAGTGTCTTCCAATACGGCCCAGGACATCCGGCCGAGAGCACAGCACCTCCATGTGGTCGCCTAGCTGTACAGCATGCAGGACAGTAAATTACAGTAAATAAATTACAGTAAATAAAGCCCAGGTATTGTTACAAGTGCACCAAGAAACGAGACGCACTGTAAAGCGTTTAACTACGTTTTAAAGCTGCAAACATAAAACTGCAGGTCACTTTTCATTCGTTCAAATTTCATTCATTGAAAAGTTCCTTCATTTAAAAGAACTTTTCATTCGAACTACGTACTATTCATTATGTTGGTTGAAGTCAAATGAAGCCAAACTGACATTTCACCAGAAAATCAGACCCGACAGCTTAAATTATAAATCATTATTGTAAAGTTTGTGTTGTAGATCGTGGTAAGGTGAAGAAAACGCTCACCCGTGCATTGATGAAGGTCGAGATCTGGAACAACAATCGAACCAGAAAAGCATTTTCATAGCTCCGAATCGGCTGCAGCTCTGGATCGCCTTGATATTCGATTTCGAACCTGCGCAGGCCATTGATGATCTGCGACACGTGAAATGAAAACAGGCGGATAAATCCAACACGATTCGCATCATTAATATATTCAGATCATTAATGAGGATTTGCTAAATGAATGTGTTGAGGATCACAGACTCACCTGTAACCTGCCCAGATCTGTTAACACCAGGCCACCCTCACTTGGGACGCAGTCCGGCAGCAGTTTAGAACCTCCGTCATCTTCTGCTGAGGCCACATTCACCATCAGCTGAGACAGCTGCCCTGCATTCAACTATACAACAAAACAATAACTTCTCATTTTGGGTTTTATTTAGTCCTATTGATCTTTTTATGCAGGCGTTAGACTGTTTTAAAGTGACTTACAATGCATTTAAGATCGGGTGAGGTAAGGAGATCGTATTGAACGTTGATCTGTCATGTACTCGCTCAATAACTGATTTTTGTTCATTTTTAACCAAAAAATGTTACGGATTGAAATACAAATCCGGCGTTGATTCTTTATTTAACACGTATGTTATTTATACCGACCCGGAATATCAGACGCAGGAAGTCCAGGGCTTTGTCCAGGAACTCGTGCGTCTTTTTCACACCCTCTGCCATATCATCCATCTCTCCTCCAGTGAAGGTGTTGTTAAGATCCGAGGAACCGACGCCAAACCACGACAGAAACGAGTTGTTTGCGGCTCTCTCAGCAGAGTGATCTGATATTCGTTTGGCTGTCTGTCGGGCTTGGGCGATTATCTGGATCAGCTTTAACACCTGGAATTGATTTTTAAACTGCACTTTTAAAACATTGTGGTTTCTTGCTGTAACAACATGCATTCAAAGCTTAAGCTGTCATCTTACGGTTTTCCGTAGATCAGGACCGAACATCAGCTTGTACTGGCAGTCTTGCCCCTCCAGGCTGTACACGTGACTTTTGACCCTGAAGACGCTGTCGGTCCCCATCAGCTGGCGGGACGAGAGGAAGCTGCCGCCATGAGAAGGTGTCAGGAAGATTCGGTTCTGCCGCTGCAGGATGGCATGTTCTGGCTCCAGGAACAGCTGCTCTCCTGGAGGCATGAAACCATTCAATAACAATTTAAACGTCACGCACATTGAAAAATGACTCCACATTTGCTGTTCTTGCAGTTGACCGCTCTTCTCGCGTACCTTTCTGGATCATCTCCACTAGGTTTGGTTGAGCAAAGACTTTGGCAACCCTGAACATCATCAGGGCGTTTTTGACATTGACCAAGTCTGTGCGCATGGCTCGATTAAGAAAACCCTGGAACAGCTTTGTATACATGAGAAGGTTCTCCTGGACAAACGAGGCCCTGTAAACGACAAACACATCTTACTCGTCATGTTGACAATCTCTAGAATATTTTATTGGCTTATTAATTGTGAGGGGGGCCTTTTAAATTATGTTCTGGAAAATGAAGGCGCTTTGAAGTCGATAAGTTTGGGATTCTTAAACTACACTGAATGCTCACTGTGAAACTCCCCTCCAGGGCAAAAAAAATGGGCCAAGCTTAAAATGGCTAAACATTAGGTTTTTAATGGACTTAACACAAATGCACTCCTGAGACCTTATGCACCATGGACGTGGTTCAAGATCAGATTAAAATGTCTGATGTAAAATTCAAAACAACACATCTGTGGGTGTACAAAATGTTCCCAAATATCTTTCTCTATAAAGTTTAGTCATTACCATGTAGCCCATTAAAAGTCTGACAACCCGCTGATAAAGGTAACCAGAATTGATAGAGAGAAATCTTCAGTACGCAGTACCGTGGGCCCATATTAAAAGCTAGTATTCTGCCAATCTGCACTTGCCCTATTTACTGTGCCAGTGAGTGTACGTTTGACTTTAATAACATTTCCAAATATGTCCCAATATGTCACATACCATTTATCAGGAACAGTTTTGTTCTGGCCATCTGCTTGCGTACAGTTTTTCTCTTCAGTGTATCTCCAGGGTTGGATGTAGCTAAGCCACGTCTCTAATACCTTAAAAGATAAAATAATCAAGCACATAAGTTGAGGTATGACAACATTTGTCCTTTCATAGCCTTACTAGGATTCAAGTTGAGAAGGTAACAATTTCAACAGAACAGTACATGATCCTAAAGTTGCAATCTGTAACTTTTGCCTCTAGCGCCATCTCTGCTTGAAACATAGAACTGCAGGCTACTTCTCATACTTTCCTTTACATTTGTTGAAATCAAATGAGCCTAACTGACATTTCCAGCTAAAATGATGAACCATTACTATAAACTTACTGTTGTAAAACTGGGGCAAGATAAAGACATCATAACGATGATGATATCAATACGAATCTGTTATGTACTTGCTCAAGTGTTTTTAGTTTATTTTTAATCATTCAAATGTTACAGATTGCAGCTATAACATTTAACTTCGAATCCAGGTCACCATGGACTGAAGTTCTCCAATAACGCTTGAGGACATTTACCGCTCTGAACGACGCGTCCAATGGCCAGTGACCGAAGCAGTGTTGCAGGAAGACATACAGCTTCTGTTGGACAAACCGCAGTACCACCACACTGACAGACAGAGAGAAGGCACGTCAACAGAGCAGGAAACCAGTAGACAGCTCAATCAAACAACAGAATCACTTCATCTCACATTTACAGAAGTGATACAGACGTGTTTTAGGGATACAGTATGAGTTCATGGAGGTCTGCAGGTTGTCATAAAACCCCACCGTTTGAGCTCCTCCAGCGGGCTGCTGTGGGAGTGAGCGGAGGGTGAGGAGGACATCGACTCCTGCTTCAGGCTGCTGGAGAAGGCGTGCAGATGTTTGACCAGGAGTCGCACCACAAGGACGTGCTCTTCTGAGGGCATGAAGGGTTCCTGAGATGTTCCACAAACACAAAGTCAGACGGTGAACTGGATTATTAATGTCTGTGTGACCCAGTTTACAAACAGTATTAACATATATTATCACCGGTTTAGGCAACGTGCTTAATACAGGTGTAAACGGGGATCGAAACCTTTTGCATGTAAAACAACTAAAAGGAATTCGGAAGTGTTGCGAACGCATGCGTTATTGCATTTGTAGTGTAACTGCTAGAACCGCCTACTCACCAGTCAATCAACATTCACTAACAAACAGCATGTGCATGCCAAACTCAGGAGCTCAACTAATACAGCAGTAAACACCCCATTCAGAACATCACAAGTGAAGCAAGATAACAATATTAACACATGTATGGAATCATCTTTTGTGCTTGATTGACACGGTGAGTGACGTTCATTGTCGTAAACTTCACAAGTGAGAATTCCAATGTGGAACTTTAAAACACATTCGATCTTTTCCACGACAAGATTGTGCGCGGGCAATTTGGTCTGAACACTTGTGTGTTAGAAGCGCAAAAGTGTGCATAGATGAAGACGCAAGAACCACGTACACATGCTTTTAAAAACACAAGATGTACAGTACAAGCTCTAAACGTTGCAATATCTTTGTGATGTACAGACAGGTCACGAGAGCGATGACTAATTAGTTTTGTTAATTTAAATCACACATTATAATCAGACCAAATCTCCCAACCACAGAACAACTAACCTAAAAGATTAGTGTTAAAACCAACCCCTAACCTAACCTCTATGTAACCTGAGGTTACCTCCAGGAAGCCCATGGAACTGAATGAAAAGATAAAAGTACTTGGTATGTGTGAAGGGTCCCAGAGCCTGGTGGGGCGGGGGGTTGGTACAGCATGCTGGACATACTGAGGCGGTACTGCAGCAACGCCAGCTGAAGGACCCATCACAAACGAGTGGCGGGGAGGGGTGGGGTTTGGAAAAGGAGGGAAAAAGAGGACAGGAGCAGGGCAGTGAACATGAGAAGAGGAACAAAAGAACAGAGTGCAATCCGAGAAGAACAGTTCAGACAATCGGGACAGAAAATGGAAGAGTACAAAGAGAAAGAAAAAACACAAATCCATTTTCACCACAGAGACACAAATGCAATGAACATGAAGGTGATGCAGTCGCCCTTTTCACTCGAGCTCGACCGCTACGTAGAAAGTTGTGGGTTCGAGAGATGGCAGTAGAGAGTTACAGACGGCAGCTTTAAAAACAGTGATCTTTTCACTATATGCATGATGATGTTTAATTGTTTTGGATCACCATCACCTACTTTCCGTAACATTCCCATCGTCATTTCCCAGAAGGCAAAACAAGTTTGGGAATGCTGTTATTAACTCGCAATAGAATGTTAAATTTATACTGTTTGCCTGAGGCAACCTGGCAAATCGAGTCATGCCAACAGAGGGTGTCATTTGTAATGCGGGCCTTTGTTTAACAAAGTGGGTTAAACTGCCTTCGGATTCGAATTTGTTTAATCTCTCAAAAATATTTCAAGAACTCAGGAAAGAAAAGGAGACACTGCATCTCAAGTCTTTAACATGAAATATACTGACAGAAGTCACCAATTTACTCTGATTTCCATATACAGCATTAATCATTCTTACTAGAACTCAGTTCATACACGTGTATATATTTATCATTGGAGTGTAATTCAGTAAACTGGTGACTTCTAGTTTATAAGTTCAAAGCGGACACATGGATGGCCACATTTAAAACGCTCTGGGCCGACTGGAGGGACACTTACACCGATATACTGACTGTAAATAACACACGGACAGAAAAAGACACTCAGTAGCCAGAGGCACCAGAAGCTTACACACCCCCCCAGCCAAATACCAAAGACATATCAAAGAGCAAGCCAGCTGCATCTCATGCAGACTCCAGACACAGAGGAAGCTAAAGCGTGGCTACCTCAACCACATGCTAAGTTGGTGCATCACCCTGATTCAGAATTTGCCTGGCTAGAACCAAAGACCCGACAATGCAGAGTAAATATCAGCTAATAGGTTTATGTTGCCCTCTTTCCTCGATCTGTTTTTAAACACCCATACGACTAAACACCCATACGAAGGAGCATAAAGGGAAGAACACAGTTCAAGGGAGACACATGCTTTCAGATGCAAAACACAAACTTTCAGCCAGTGCCATAAGGAAGAATATGCTAAATAAAATGGAATATGCTTAGAAGCTAGTTATGAAAGGTTCACGCTGGCTTTGCTGAACATATTTGAAAACCTACGGCAACTAGGTTCATCAGGAGCCCTTCAAAACATCGATATTACGTTAAATAACCAATATTTATATATGCAATAGATCAGTTCTAATTTTATTCCCCATCAAGTGTGAAAATGCACAATCAAATAACTTCTGTTTTATTTGTATGTATGAAAGCAAAGAGGAAGCTGTAATCAGAGAGAGGTGAACAACGCATGTGAGTCATTCACAGAGAGAAGGGGCATGAGTCAGGGTGGCAGTCGTGCAGCAGCCCCTACGCAGCACAGGGTTGAAGGGCGATGCTGTTCAGCCAGCCGTGCAGTGGAGGAACAGAGTGAGGATCTAAAGACCTGCGGCAGGTTCTTACCTTCACCTGAGGAGACTGGAGTTTCTGGTACATCTCCAGAGAATAGTGATGGAGCCACATTTCCACAAACACCTTGACGGGGAAAACAACATGAAGTTTATTGAAATTGCATGTTGTTATAAACCCATGTGACTATTTTACCAACACAAAATCATTTGCCATTTAATTTGTTGCAACAACATTTCCATTTGTTAGCGAACGAAACGGTTATTTACCTGCAGAAGCGTCTCTGACCTCCAGATCTCCTGAGCAGTGGGATCAACGTTTACTGAGGGCTGATGGGTAATGTGACGCTTCAGAAGACTAGTGCTGTGACCACCATATCCAACATAAGGCACATTAGGAGACCTGGAAAAGAAGCATATGAAAGCGTGTTAAAATGGTACCCACGGTTTAACGTTTTTTGAGAATTTAATCCGCAACCACTGATACGAAGTAATGACATGAGGATACCTTGGAGCGGGAGAGGCCACGGAGCCTCTGTTGTCTGAAAACGGGGATGGGGGCACGTTGCCTTCTGTAGGCAGGAAGTACTTCAGGTAGGTGTCGACAAGCACAAAGTATGCGCTTTCTGAGCAACTCAAGAGCTGCCCTGGGGGATAGTTCTGAAACAATAAAATCATGTTATGCTTAAATAACATCCAGGGTTCAAAATGCCAACAACTGTATTATCTGTTGGTGAAAAATTCCCCCGAGACGCTCGTACCTTTGGTGCGATGAGGTTGCATGCGAAACAGAACATATAATACTCAAAAGGATCTGCAACAGATTGAAAAGATGTATACAGTGACGAAACAGGCTTGTAACAGTTATAATACGTTATATAATGCATGATAATCACAATAATAATTATCAATCATAATATGGTAAAGAAAGTCAGAAGACATACTGAGTAGCAGAAGGCCAGACATGGGGAACTGAATTTTATTATGAAACAGAGGACAATCCGGCAAAACTCCAGCCTGAATGGACGACTTTATAGGACCCTGTCAAAGAAACAATGTTTGGACAAAAGCTTATTTATAAGAGTCAAACGGAGGACTTGCTTAG